>JAOBAM010000018.1:44504118-44518137 GCA_025212355.1 Notarius kessleri
GTGGGGGAAACCGGAGCACCCGGAGGAAACCCACACGGACACGGGGAGAACATGCAAACTCCGCACAGAAAGGCCCTCGCTGGCCGCTGGGCTCAAACCCAGACCTTCTTGCTGTGAGGTGACGGCGCTAACCACTACGCCACTGTGCCACCCAAGTGACAGAGAAAGAGAGAGAGACAGAAAGAGAGCGAGAGAGCAAGAGAGACTATTAACTCATCTCTCACCCCAGCTGTTATGTCTCTGGCTTCATTTTTCTCCTCCATCACTTCTTCTACTCCTCCTCCTCTAATCACCTGTCCATCTTTAAAGGTCAGAAGGAAAAGGTTGTCGCAGGACCACGTCTCTGTCTCTCATATGATCATATAATAATAATAATAATAATTATTATTATTATTATTATTATTATTATTATTATTTATAACTCAGCAGTCTGTGCAGATATAAAACCCGAGTGGTTTGGCAGTGTTTCTGCCTCTGACTTTAAACACAGAAAGGCACCGTTGTAGATCCACTTGTCCTCAGGGTCTAGTTCTGATCTCTGAGGTCACTCAGGAAATTGGTTCCTGCGCTCTTCCCGTGGATCAGATGCCGCTCCGCCTGTGTCTCAGTGTGTGTACAGCTTCAGAACACAGACTTTTACCAAACACGCTGTTGGAGAAGTTTATTAAAGCTGTGTTTTGGTCACAGTAAAGGCAGCATGACTTCAAGAAGCTCAGTGAAGCAGAGACAAGTCAGGAGGATCAAACAGGCATGAACACACACACACACCTCACGCTGCACGCTAACGCTGCTCTGTAGTGATGGAGGCTTTTATCCTCCAACCTTTCAGATGGGGTGAGTGTGTATTTTTGAAGACGTTCACCACATTTATAGATACAGACTATTATTACTTTCATCCAAAGCAACCTTCAGGTGAAGCAGATTAAAATAATGGCAGCTGAGGTTTAGGGGTTAACTGAGAGAAACAGCTCTTACCTTTTTCTCTTCGTAAAATCTGTCTTTTGATCCATTCATCCATCCATCCATCTAGATATTATACCAAAGCACTGGAGAAGTTTTTCATTCTACTGTAACTTCTGGATGACTAGAATGACAATAAATTTGTTACCTCCATTCATTCATCTATCTGCTCATTTGTCCATCCATCCATTTCACTCATATGTCCATTCATCTATTTAGCCATCCATCCACTTTTCCACCCCTTCATCCATCCACCTCTGCATTCATCCATCTCTTCATCCATCCATCCATCCATCAATCTACCCACTCATCCATGCATCCATTTGTTCATCCATCCATCAATCCAACCATCCACTTGCCTTTCCATTCATCCCTTCACTCATCCATCCATTCCACTTGTTCCTCCATTCCTCCATCCATCCACTTATCTATTCATCCATCTTCTTTTCTGTCCATCCAGCCATTTCTCCATCCCTTCATCTACTAAAGGTTTATTTTATATCAGAAGGCACCAAACATTTGATGCTTGTGTTTGACCCCATGCTCAGACCCCCTCACAGAGCCCCCCATCCTCCATCCCTCTGCTTTATTACACCTCACGTTGCCCTGAACATGCCAGATCGCCAATTTACTGGTTGATGAATAATAAATAATTGAATGTATTATTGATCGCCCCAAAACCACAGTGGATCATCTCTGGAATAAAATAAAATGGAACAGAATGGAGTTCAGAGCAGAAATGGAGACGATTCACAACAAAAGATCAAGATTGCAGGGGAAAAAACTATATGATGAGGAGAGATACTCTGGATAATTAGTGTAAATGAATTCTCGTGCACTGTGCCTCATGGACAAGACGAGATAACACAGAAGAAATCCTCGCAGAAGAGAAGGAGAAGGAGAACGAGGAGATCGGATGAGGAATCGCTGTTGGAGGCTGTTTGGAGCATGTAATCTCCAGGTTTTTTATTGTGGAGTAAATTAAATTAACCCAGATTTGTGTGTGTGTGTGTGTGTGTGTGTGAATGAGGGAACGGCTTTGTCCCGTATCTGTGTGCTGCAGTCAAGAGGGGGATCCAACATCAGCGGCTGTGTAAGGAAGAGGAGGAGGAGATGCGGTGTGTGTGTGTGTGTGAGAGAGAGAGAGAGAGAGAGATGCTCGAGGGAAACACATCCAGATGGAACCATGGCAACAACAGAAAACAACAATGACATCATGTACAGGGTGGAGACAGAAAGAGAGTGTGTGTGACCTCACCCAATACACTGAGGTGTCATTAGTACACACACACACACCATGGGAGAGGGTGGAGGGTGAATATTTGTGGATATTTGTGTGCACGTGCATAAGTGTGTGTGTGATTGTTCTAATGACACCTCAGTGTATTGGGTGAGATCTCACACACACACACACACACACACAGGATAGGAAAGGGTGGAGGGGAATGTTTGTAGACATTTGTGTGATGCTTGTGTGTGTGTGTGTGTGTGTGTGTCCTCACTCACTGCTCCCCCCCCGTGCCCCATGTGCTCATGTGAATATCACCATGGCGACAGCATCATACTTGAGATACTATATCCACTCCCCCTTTTTTATTCCAACCCCCATCAGCATGACACTGATTAACTCGTGTGTGTGTGTGTGTGTGTGCGCGTGTGTGTGGTAATATTGCTATACTCCAAATTCCCTGATAAATAACAAATAAACAAGTGCATTATAGGCACATATGCAATATGTCTGCCATCCTCTCCCAGTGCATGATGGGATACAGTATGGAATAATGCAGTAGTATATGGTATATGCAGTAGGGTGTGGTTTCTCTCTTATTAGCCCTTCCCCCCTTTTTTCCCATGATGCCTCAGTCACAATAGTCTCAAATCCTTGTATTGTTTCACTGCCCTGATGACTCCATTGACCCAGAGTGTGTGTTGTTACATGCTGTCCGTCAAGTGTTTGACCCCGCCTCCGGCGACACAAAGCCCGGCTCTGCATGAATGAAAGTGAGAGCTCAGTCAGCAATCCGTCGCTCTTTCACGCTCCAGCCAATAGCACGTGGCGCTGCAGGGAGCCCTGGAAGGGATGACATCATCTGCAGCCAATCATGCAGTAGATCCAGGGCCAGGGCCTTCTGCTGCAGCCTGAACAGAGAGGTGAGGAGAGAGAGATAGAGAGAGAGAGAGAGAGAGAGAGAGAGAGAGAGTGAGAAAGGGAGAGAGAGATGGAGAGAGAGAGGGAGAAAGGGAGAGGGAGATGGAGATGAAGAGAAAGAGAGGGAGGGAGAGAGAGAGAGGGAGAGAGAGATGGGGAGAGAGGGGGAGGGAGAGAGAGGGAGGGAGAGAGAGATGAGATGGAGAGAGAGGGAGGGAGGGAGGGAGAGGGAGAGAGAGATGAGATGGAGAGAGAGGGAGGGAGAGACAGGTGATGAGGAGGTGAGACAGGAGATGAGGAGGAGAGACAGGAGATGATGAGAAGAGACAGGAGATTATGAGGAGAGACAGGAGATGAGGAGGTGAGACAGGAGATGATAAGGAGAGACAGGTGATGATGAGGAGAGACAGGCGATGAGGAGGAGAGACAGGTGATGAGGAGGTGAGACAGGTGATGAGGAGGAGAGAGTTGTGATATGCTGTCTGTCAGTGTAAACGCTACATTGGGCAGCAACCTGGAACAGCTCAGTAACTTGAAAAGCATTCAGGGTGTTATCAGAGGAGACAGGTGTGTGTGTGTGTGTGTGTGTGGGTGTGTGTGTGTGTGGGTGTGTGTGTGGGTGTGGGTGTGTGTGAGATAGGAGTCACTACTCAGTGATTTGTCAGTTGAAGCACTTTCAGTAATTTACCTTTTTTTTCTGTTTAATTGCAAAAAATACACAACTTCACGTCTTACACACACATACACACACACACACACACACACACTGTATATCACACTTTCTCATGTATCCTTAGATTTGTGTGCTATATCTAATCTAGTGAGCATATACACTCACTGGCCACTTTATTAGGAACACCCCTACATCCACCTGCAGCTGTTCTCTGCAGTTCTCTAATCGGCCAATCACCCGACAGCAGCACGATGCATCAAATCACACAGATATAAATCAAGAGCTTCAGTTAATCTTCACAATGTTCAAACATCAGAATGGGAAAAAATTCAAGCCAGTCAGAGTGTGATTGCTCACATCCAGTGACTGGACAGAATAAAATCAATTGTACATCGCAGTCAGAACAAACAGTGTTGATGTACCAGGAGCTCGCGTAGCTACTTTAAAATCAATAACAGTATGTTTTTAAAGTTACTGTATCATAGATAGTCATGTTCGGGACACCCTGAACTCTCCATGACAGATTTTTTAAAATGTGTGGTTTGGTGTGTTTAGTGTTTAGGCATTACAAATAAATCAATCCGAACACACATGGATCAATGTGGGGAAAGAAAGGAATGATGAGATTTTGTGAATGTTGAACTCAAGCAGAGGAAAATCCCCTGTAAGGAAAAGAGAGATGATGCATTAATCTTGTAAGTTAAAAAAAATTGTGATGTTCTCCAATTTTATTTACTAGTCCAGAAAAATTATTTGTCCAACCCTAGATTTCCAAAATCATGTTTTTTCTGTGTGCTGATCCACCTCGAGATCATGTCATGCACATCAGTAATTTATCCCGTATGTGAACTGTTTCACAATCAGGGGAAACTTTTCGGGTCCACAACAGTCCAAAAATCAAACCTCAGACTTTTGTGTTTCTCTGCTGCCAAAAACTCCCTTTTGAGATGGAAATGAACTGCACAGAATTTTAGAGCTACAGGTCGTTTATATCCTGGGCGTGTTAATGTGGTGAGAAGAAACATTATAATACATTTCTAACCCTGACCACCTTACTCATAGTCCACAAGAGTGAGATATGTGTTACAGGTCAGAAAATTTCAACCTAGGTGATTTTTTTTAAATCTAGGTTAAAATATTTAACCTAGTTCATAATTTCCAACCTGGGAAAAATGTTGAATTATCTCAGATCCTTAAAAGGGAAGATTCTTTCCATCACTTCTTTTCTCCCTTTCTTCCATCCACTTCCTCTCTGTCTACACCTACCGAGTATTTCCTCTTGTCTGTCTGTCTACCTCTTCTTATCTACCTAATTAGCATTTTTTAAAATACCTTTTTTCATACTTAACCAGGATTTGGACTCATAACCTTCTGATTCTTAACCCAACACCTTAACCACTAGACCAGCGATAATTGCGATGGGAGGAGTGATATATATTTTGAATGTATTAATGAGTCCAGTCTTATTACATCATCAAGTAGTTAAAAATACAAAGTCTTCTCAAATCTGAACCCGAACCCTAGATAGAGTAAGTCTCCCTGATACAAGTAGCAAATTATGAACTGGGTTAAAAATTCTAACTGAGGTTGAAAAATTCCAACTGAACTACAATTCTGACCTGGGACATAAACAAAGTGAAAAACTGTTGAAATGATGTGACGGATGTTCAGGACAGATTTTCATGTCCTGTGCAGTGATGTTTGTACACGTTGATGACTGTAATAACACATGAAGTGGTGTTGATCCGTGTGGTTTTCCGAAGAGGACACTTTCTGAAAACTCACCTTGCAACCACATGCGAAGCTCCGCTGCAAAAGTGTCTCACATCTGTTTCATGTCCTGTTTTTTTTCTGTGCAAGAACAGAGTATTTTGCTTCACAAGAGACAAATATTTTCTTCAAAAATAATTTATATGATGAGTGTTTTCCGGAGAGGACATTTCTGACAGATGAAGAATCCTGTCTGTTTGGGGCACTTAGTTTACCCAAAAAAAAGGAACTTCCATTTAAATATCTTTCTATTGTGAATGAAAGTACTGTACACGTCCCAAAGTAAAACCTCGTTAGTGCTAAAAAATGCAATTCTGAACTTAACCAGTAAGCATGTCTCAATGTAATAATTAAAGTAGAATTAAATGAAATGAGCGCAGGGTCAAAACTGAGCCGCATTTGATTCTTAAACATATTTATAAGAGAAGCATGAGCTACTTCTGGTAAAATCGTGTGCTCTGATTGGTTCCTTGGCAGGCAGTATTTTCCCATAATGCCTGTGGGTGATTACAGATGTTCTTTCCAAGGTGCTGGCTTTCAATGTTGCAAAAAACAAACAAAAACAAATTTACAAAAAAAGATTAATCAGAAATCAAAACGGAATCAAAAATGGCAGAAACACAAAGACAAACGAGTCAGCGAGTTATTCAAGAAATGAGCAATGAAGAGCATTCAGAAACCGCTAATGACTAACGGAAATTCAGTTTTGAAACCACTAGCTGTTTATTCTGCATGCGCGACTCAACTATGTTACAAATATAACCTGACTGAAAGCAGCGTCACACCTCATTATAATAACCATCTGTTTTAATCTTAGAAATGAAAAAGCCAGATAATAAACTCCTTATTAACCTCACTTGCTTGGTCTTTACAGGAAAATGTCAGACCGAGGTCCATACAAAAAGACCTCACACTCATTTAAGGAGTTAATAAGAGACATTAGTGCTGTAGGCGGGGCTGTAGGTGTGTCCCTGAACAATAAGCTAGAAGAAACTCCAGCGTATATCTACAGTACTGGACCTACAGGAGTTAGTTGGTGTTATTCAAAAACACAACCATGATTGTGAACTACACTACAGCCCATATAATGAGCATATATAGTGAATAAGAGCCATTATAGATATGCCAAACACAATTATTATGGAATGTTTAGTTAAGAAAAAATCGTGGAAACTCTGACTAGCATCAGATTGCTCACTAATAAGCTAGCTAGCTTTGCCACTGGAGTAAACAGCTAGCAATTTAAAACAGATGTAATACTGAGAGGTTTCTTTTCAGTGATATGTTCTTCATTTGATTTAACTGGATTGTGAAAATCGAGTTGTTGTGTTGAACACTCAACGCGTTCTGATGGAGGATTACAAAAAGCTGGAATTTTTTTTTTTTAATTGTGTTGTACACAATCTTAGCCAATTTAATTATTTTTGGTTTTCGGATTTAAATGCAATTAGCTGACTAGCATTACACTGACGTGTGTGTTTGTGTGAGACTGCAGTATAGCTCTCTGATGCTGGTCAGTTTGAAAGCTTCCAGTTTGTGCCTGTCAGGGATTTTCGATCCTCAGCTCTTATTAGCATTCAGCTCCATCAGTCCGACCCGAACGCCAGCGTCATGCCTCCATATGATTCCATCAGCTTGGGTTAACAGGGGGAGGAAGATTTGCTCCACCTCTCTCTCTCTCTCTCTCTCTCTCTCTCTCTCTCTCCTCTGTTCTATATCTGATCATAGATCTGTCATTCCTACTCTCTGTCTGTCTCTCAAAATCTGTCTTTCTCTCTCTGTCTGTCAGTCTCTTTGTCTGTGTCTTAGCCTCTCTTTCTGTTGTCTGTCTATCTTTCCATATTTATCTCTCTGTGCATTTATCTGTCTCTTTCTTTCTGTCTAACTCTGTCCCTGTCTGTCTGTCTGTCTGTCTGTCTGTCTGTAATGATGAGAAGTGTTTAACTCTGTCAGCTTGTCAATAAGGGCAACGCTTTGCTGTATTTGTGTATCGGGTGTGTGTTTAGTGTCATCTATCCTCACCTGGAGTCCTTCCAAATAGTGTGTGTGTGGTGTGTGTGTGTGTAGAATTTCTTTTGCATAACTGTCTTCTTGAGTTTGACCAAACTTTTTTAGTTTATCATAAACTTTTGAAGTGTATTCCTATCTCAGAATTGATTCCAGTTTTAAAGAACACTCTTCTGCACGTGCCTGTGTGGATATGTTTAATTATAAAGGCTTTATTTTTATTTTTTATGGTCAGGAATTATGACCTGCACTGACCGAATGACTCAGCTTTTTAACCCACATGAGTGTTTTTCATCATCTCACAGTTGCAGCCCGAACTCCGTTATTGGATTGTCTGTCTTCATAATTCCAGACAGTCGTCCAGGCTGCGCAATTAATCTCTCACTGACACGTATTGATTAATCCGGAGTGTTTCTGGGCTCCTGAGCTCACTCTCTTCCTCCTCGGTGCAGCAGCGCAGCATGGCATTGTGGGATGTGCATTTTATCTGAGCATGTAAAAGCCTCTGGCCTTGCGCTTTCACACTCGACACGTGCACACAAAGGCACACACACATAAGCACACACACTCATCATGGCATAAAGTGGCTAGATCCCTGTAGGCTGTAACACACACACACACACACAGGAAGATATCACAATAACAAAGCTGTAGCTAAAGCCTTCAGGCTCAGCTGTGTATTTCTAGTCACAGGGTTAAAAGGAAATATTAATGCGCCCCCATGACCCACAATCCATCACTGCTCCCGACCTTTGACCTTTCAGTGGCTGTAAATTGGTCCTTAATTGGGCACTCTGTTTAAAGGGGGGGATGAGGGTGAGTGTGGTTATGGCCGCTCATTTTGCAAGCTGATGGATTCAAAGACATGCACGTCAGGAGTCAGGACTCACATTGAATCAGCATCAGACATGAACAGTGAAGGGGGCGTGGCTTCTGTGTCCGTCTCAAGGAAAGGGGCATGGATTCTGTGCTTGTTAGTTGATGTGAAGGGGGTGTGGCCTCTGAGGAGATAGGAGACAGCTTATTGTGAATTATCCAGTGTATTATCTAGACAAAGACTGAGACAAATATTCATGACATGAGCAGTGATGGGAACACATTTCCACTGAATTACCGCAGCACTACGCCCAGTGAATCCTCGGACGCATTTAATGATCCATATAGCACTTGAGGTGTAGAAATGGTTGTGTTCTAACCTATTCAGCGCACAAACTGAATGTCAGGATTAGACCCACCCTCTGCTCTAATGATCACCGTGACCACATGCAGTAACCTGAAAAATCTGTTTTGATTCCAAGTGGACAGACCTGCTCATGAGGACTTTTCCAGGCCACGGTAAAGGATGAGTTGGATCTGTTCTACTGACCCCCCTGTCGGACACCATATGCTCTACATGCTCACAAGTGCAGTTATGCTTCTACCTCTCTCTCTGACATCCTGTTCTATTATCACAACACACAGGGAAGTTCATGGATGTCCACAGACCCATAAAGACTCCCAAATACACCCACAGACCTCCACATTCACCCACAGACTCCCACATTCACCCACAGACCTCTACTTATAACTTATAACAATATAGCCATACAGACTTTGACAGACATCCCATGGGCCTTCCACAGAACCCACAGACCTTCACAGACCCCCACAAACCTCTAAAGATCTCCTCAGATCCCCACAGACTTTCACAGACCTCCACATACACCCACAGACCTCCACACATACCCACAGACCTCCACATACACCCACAGACCTCCACAGACCCATACAGACCCCCACATACACCCACACACCTCGAGAGATATTCTATGGGCCTTCCACAGACCCCACAGACCTTCACAGACCCACTACAGTCCTCCACAGACCCCCACATCCACCCATAGACCTCCAGAAACAACCCACAGACCTCTACTTATACTGACATAGCCATACAAACCTCAACAGACATCCTATGGGCCTTCCACAGACCTCACAGACCTCCCCAAACCACCCACAGACCTCCACAGACCCCACATACACCCACACCCCTCCAGAAACAACCCACAGATCCCCTTCAGATCTCCACAAACCTCCACAGACTTCCACATATACCCATATAGTCATACAAACCCACACAGTCCTCAACAGACATCCCATGGACCTTCCAAAGACCTTGACAAACCTCTGCAGATCTCCATGCACCTTAGAGAAACCCTTGCAAACCTCTAGAGACCTCCACAGATGCACATTGATCCACATAAACCTCATACAAACCTCCACGGACCTCCACAAACCCCCACTGACCCCAAAAAGACTCAAAAGACTTCCACATACCCCAAACCTTTTGCTACCATCTTACCGTTTCTCCTAATTATTCCAGATGGAGGACAGGCATCAGGATGTTGCAACTCTTCTTGTCACTGTAACAGGCCAGACTATCATTAAACCCAACACACACTCACACACATGCACAGAGATTTTGAGGTGGGAGAGAGAGGATGGTGAGCTACTGGGTGAGAAACAGAAGCAGCGATAATGAGTGAATTTGGCAGTCGACAGAAAGCAGCCAGTTCACATTAATATGCAGCACTCGCTGTTATTCCTGCTCTGCCTATGCAATATTAACGCTGCACATTTGCAGAAAACGCAATGAACACACACACACACACAGAACAGTCTGGTCAATACCGCTGCATGCACGCCATGTAATTATGATACCCAGGCATCCCGGAATAGCAGTGAGATCCAGGAAAAATGTCCATATTCCGTATTATTTTCAGCAAGGAGATGACTCACAAGGTGTGGACAGGACAACATTGCTCAGATGTTACGACTCACATGTTGTTGAATAAATACAAAAAATAAAATCTAATGGAGTTCATGTATATACGGAGTAAATTCCTGAATACTGAAACTGTATAACTGAAGAATACATCAAAATAAATTACAGGATGACGAGATTTATCTAGCTCACTAATTCTAATTCCAATGCTAATACTGTTAATAATTATAGTAATAATTCTAATGCTAATGCTAGGTAAGCTCAGAAATCACAGTGGTGTTCAAGACTATCAAAAAAAATTTTCTTACAAAATAAACGTTTCTTTTGCATCCTAAAATACTACAACGCCACAAATATCAACCTGCTGCTATACTGTTAGCCAATGTGTGAGTGATTATAGCAGCTTAGCTTCTGTTAATGTTAGCAGAATGACAAGGGATGATTTCTTTTCTCTTTCATCTTTCTTGTCTTTCTCCAAACATCTGAATTGAATTTGCTCTCAGTAAACATGTACAGAGACATTAGGAAGAAAAATAAACCTCGGAAAGACATCAAAAAGATCGCTGGGGCTTCTGGTGAGCGGATGTAGCTAGTACAGTTAGCTCACTTTGCTAATCTAATCTGAGAATGAAGCTAGCATTAAAATGTTTTTCATCAGACCTTAAAAAATTAAAAATACTGGACAGGACACACCCCCAAGAGAGTAGGTCACACCCACATTGATGCAAGCAACTCGTTACTTGCTAGTGTGAACATAACGTAATCAGTTAAAGTTAGACAACTTAGCAATAAGTATCGTGCGTAATAAAGTGCAATAGCAACCATAGTGTGTGTGTGTGTGTGTGTGTGTGTAGGCTGTCGACTACCAAATTCCCTCATCATCGCTTCCTCTTGTTTCTCTTTCACACTGTGTCATTAGCTTCTGTGTGTGTGTGAGAGAGAGAGAGAAACAGATCACCGAGGAGTTGAATGGAGTCCAGATTTCTGCTTCTCTTCCACCTCATTTCCTCTCTGACACTACAGCCAACACACACACACACACACACACACACACTGATCTTGGGGGAGAGGGCGGAGTCATGTTTCTATTAAGACACCATGCCCAGGTGTGCTCTCCTGAGGAGTCAGGGTCATGATGCTGGAGCGAATAACTCACACGCGCACACACACAATTTATCTTCTTACTGTTTCCTTTAGGAAACATTTAGAAAAAACAAAACTCCCTGCAGCAGGTCACTGAATGATTGTATCTGACAGTGTGTGTGTGTGTGTGTGTGTGTGTGTGTGCACTATATAAATAAATCATAACTCTTTATTGCCATGCTTCTCTGTGGTTTCACTCTAT
The DNA here is from genome assembly GCA_025212355.1 of Notarius kessleri. NCBI lineage: Eukaryota > Metazoa > Chordata > Actinopteri > Siluriformes > Ariidae > Notarius > Notarius kessleri. The sequence goes on from JAOBAM010000018.1 coordinate 44,515,784, forward strand.
TTTTGTTCATTTGCCAGTGTTCTTATCCCCATGCCCTTTTGTAAGTGTGTGTGTGTGTGTGTGTGTGTGTGTGTGTGTGTGTGTGTGTGTGTGTGTGTGTGTGCGTGCGAGGCTCCTCAGGCTGGAGAAGCAGTGGGGGGAGTGGGAGTACACCTCCAGACTTCAGTGTCAGAAAGAATTAGTGTAAAGAGTGTCTCCACAGCGGGTGGAAGTGTGTGTGCCAGTGAGAAAGCTCAGTGGAGCAGTGGAGGTAGTGTAGAAATGCATGGAGTTCCTGATGTTCTGTTGCAGTGTGTGTCAGTCTCATATCTCCACTTCTCCGTTCATCCTGAATCTCACAGCAACGCCCACTCGAATACCACAGCCACACGCACTCAACAATCACAGGTTGTTTCTCAGAGCTGAAACGGGTTCCTCCAAGTCGGATCTTTCAGCGATAAAGGCCTGGCTCCTTCCTAGCATTCAGAGAACACATGGAGCAGTGTAGAATGTGTATTTGTGTGTCTTCTTCTTCTGCTGAGTTTATTCGCAGTCTATAATCTTAAAGCATTAGCACCATCTACAGGACTGAGGTGTGAATACTTTTGGAAATATGAAAACAGCTTTAGTTGTAGATTTAGTCCTTGGTGCTAAACTGCAGGGTGTTTAATGTCGACCCACATTGAGCCCCTTTAGCTAAAGGCTCCTCTGTTTTTTCTGCATCTCTGCTGCTTTCTCAGTTAGACCACACTTCAGCCCTGTGTGTCTGTGTGTCCTGTGTAGTCTGTGTGTCTTTGTGTCCTGTGTGTCCTGTGTGGTCTGTGTGTCCTGTGTCCTGTGTGGTCTGTGTGTCTTTGTGTCTGTGTGTGTGTCCTGTGTGGTCTGTGTGTCTTTGTGTCTGTGTGTCCTGTGTGGTCTGTGTGTCTTTGTGGTGTGTGGTCTGTGTGTCCTGTGTGGTCTGTGTGTCCTGTGTGGTCTGTGTGTCTTTGTGTCTGTGTGTCCTGTGTGTTTATGTGTCCTGTGTGGTCTGTGTGTCTTTGTGTCTGTGTGTGTGCCCTGTGTGTCCTGTGTGGTCTGTGTGTCCTGTGTGTCCTGTGTGGTCTGTGTGTCCTGTGTGTCCTGTGTGGTCTGTGTGTCCTGTGTGGTCTGTGTGTCCTGTGTGGTCTGCATGTCTTTGTGTCTGTGTGTCCTGTGTGGTCTGTGTGTCCTGTGTGTCTGTGTGTCCTGTGTGGTCTGTATGTCTTTGTGTCTGTGTGTCCTGTGTGGTCTGTGTGTCCTGTGTGTTTATGTGTCCTGTGTGGTCTGTGTGTCTGTGTGTCCTGTGTGGTCTGTATGTCTGTGTGTCCTGTGTGGTCTGTGTGTCCTGTGTGTTTATGTGTCCTGTGTGTCTGTGTGTCCTATACGCAGTCGGGTTGGTGTGTGTCATTGGAAAGGCCCCGCCTTGTACCTGCACATAGGATTGTGGGTGATTTGAACACTGAGGATCCTCACATGCTGGAAAATTCTCTGAAAGAAGGATGCGATGCTTGGTAGAATTTTGAAGGATCCTAGACATTGGCACAGTCCTTGGGTGGGATTTGATGATGTGGCATCCTTGATATTGAGAAACTCCAACAGCCACGCCCAGTTGAGTCTCATTGTCCCACTGAGTAAAGTCTGACAGGCACGCCCACTACACCTAGTCAGGTTTCATAGCCACACCCACTTCACTGAAAGCTAGCCATCTATCTGTCAGTCTCTTTCTTTCATTCTGTTTCTTTCTGTTTTTGTTTGTTTCTTTCTGATTTTCCTTCTGTTTTTCTTTCTTTCTGTTTTTCTTTCATTTGTTTTTCTTTCTTTCTTTCTTTTTCTCTTTCTTTCTATTTTTGTTTGTTTCTGGTTTTCTCTCTTTTCTTCTTTCCTTCTTTCTGTTTTTATTTTGTTTTTACTTCTTTCTTTCTTTCCATTTTTGTTTGTTTGTTTCTTTCTTTCTTTCTCCTGTTCATCTCTGGACTGTGATTGGTCCAAAGGTGTTGATTTATTTGCTCAGTAGTGCAGCTGCAAAGGTTTATATTTATTTTATAAAATTAAATTTATTCACCATCCATCCATCCATTATCTGTAATCTGTCAGGGTCATGGGGGAAGTTGGAGTCAATCCCAACTGACTCCCGGTGAGAGGCGGGGATCACCATGGGTGGGGCCCCAATCTATCATAGAACTAACACAGAGATGAGTAATCATCACACACACACACACACACACACACAGACTCTTTCTCTCTTACCCACACACACACACAAACACACAGACTCTTTCTCTCTTACCCACACACACACACACACACACACACACACACACACACAGACTCTTTCTCTCTAACACACACACACACAC
>JAOBAM010000018.1:44700312-44711295 GCA_025212355.1 Notarius kessleri
TTTAAAAATCACCACCACCCCAATTATAGCAACGTCGCTTCAGAGAACTCTGGGGTTGAATTTTAAGAAATGAAAGTTCAGGGTTTTTTTTGATGCAATTCCGTTACTGACTTTTCTTTCCTCAGAAAAGATTTTGTGTTCAGAGTTAAACACATAATTTTCTATGCTTTTTAGGGTCAAAAGACCCAACACAGTGTGAACTTTTATTTAATACCATTATCTTGAGCACTGCAACTTAAAAAAATAAAAATAAAAAATTACATTTTACTGAGTGTAATTCCGTTACTGAAGCACTGCCCTGTATTATATTTCAAAGTTTTAAAACTTGTTGTTAAATTTAGTAGCTTCATTACCTGTAACAGCACCCGCCACACACACACAGCTTCAAAATGAGACAAAAGCCAGAAGCAATGCATTAAAGATGATTTTTGAGGATGGTTTTGAAACAAGAAGTCTGTAACAGTGAAGGAGGAGGAAGAGGAGATGTTGATGCTTCAGGTGAGCAGGCAATCAAGTGGTTCCAGCAGAGAGAGAAAAGATGACTCATAATGGTTACAGAAATCGAAACGCTCTAATTGGTGTGTGTGTGTGTGTGTACACACGTACCTGAGATGAGGAGTGGGTTGTGATAGTGCACCTCCAAACGAAGGAACTTGGAGGAACCTTGTCCACCCAGAGGAAGGCCAGCATCTGAGGGGTAATAGAATGGCTACACACACACACACACACACACACACACACAAGTAAAATACTGTTGCTCGTTATAGTCCTGTTGCTCCACATTACAGCAGCTATAAACAGTTGCTCCCTCACCTGCTGCCCCCCCGAGCTGTTACTATAGAAACAATAACATTAATACTAATGCATTAATATAAACCTGCACCATTGTCAGGGCTGCTGTTAGAGAACATTAAATCAACACCTTCTGACCAATCGGGACGTGTAATTGGACGTCGTTGTGGTATCAGGAGGTTGTATGATTGATTGTGAGTCACTCGGCTGAGACAGACTGCCAGCACTGACTCAAACAGCGCTCTGTACAGTCATCACTTCTACGAGAGATATTTTTATTCAAAGAAAGAAAGAAAAAAAAAAACAGCCCTTATTTAAAAGCGTTATAAAAACACAGTCCAAGAACTGCTTTACATAACCGGCCTGATTCTCCTCCTCCTCCTCCTTTTCTTCTGCTCCTGATTCTTCCTTCATTTTATACATGAAATACACAATTTCCCTTCATTTCTGAAAGAAACAATTAATGTAAAGAAACCGGAAATAACTCTGGTTGAAAATAATAACAGAAAAATAACTGCTCTTGAAGGCAGAAATGAAGGCTTTGATTTGTGGAGGGTTTTTTCCCCCCCACCCTTTCCTTGATAATCTCGTCTCTCCAGCTCAGGAGGAGGATGTTTTGTGCTCGTTTTCTTTTCGTGTAATTCAGTAATTGGTGTCTCTTGTCTCTCTGTGCCACTCAGATCCGTGACTGGCAGTGAGCGAGTGAGCGTGGGCGATGTGCCCGCGTGTATCTATAGAGACGGCTGAATGCTGCAGCGGCTTGATACCTGCACAACCCGGAATTATCTACGCCAATCTCCAAACACTGCTGGTGAAAAACGCTCCACATACACAACATGAGTGAAGAAGAGGAAGGAGCTCAACACGGAGTTACAAAAGTTTCTATAAATTGCCAGCATTTATGTTGCTATTTCACTGCTGTTTATTACTCAAACACTACATCATCTGAGAAACACTTATTTTAACCTTATGGTCAAATAAATCATTTCATTTTCTCACACACACGCTGTACATAACCTGTCGGCTCAGAAAGCTCCACCTACCGCTCTAGCATTCAGGTGTTCTCGCGTAGACAGCACACACGCAGGTGATTTGAGGTCTGGCCTTGGAGGAGGTTTTATATTAAGGCTCTTCTAATTAACACTATTTACTGTATAATTAATAATATAAGCAAAGTCATTAAGCCCAAGTCTTTGGTTCAGTAAATGTTACAGTATTTTGACACATTTAACAGATCACTAAAACTACTGCATTTCTGAATTACTACTGAATTTTGAGGGAGTTTCAGCTCACTGTACCTTTAATCTAATATACACTTAAAGGAGTATGCAGGAAAATCAGAGATTTGGCAACCCTGAAGCTGCCAGTCTCCTCATGGGAGAAGTGGATAGTAACTCATGTCTATTTGTAAATGTTACTCAAATTGATAGGATGAAACATACTAAGTTTAGTGTGTGTGTGTGTGTGTGTTGACCTCGGCTCCAAGGGCCCACGCTGCCAGGACGTGACGGCAGGAGTTGAGCTTCGCCGGCTTCATCTTGGAGTCACAGGAGCCGCTGTACTGAGGGACGGTGTCCATGTGTGGCAGGCATTCGAACACCTCCATGTGATGCACGATGGCCTCGTTCCCTGCGCTCACCACCGCCTCGTACTGCACACACCAACATTTACTCACATTTATTACCTTATGTTTTATTAAACCTATACAGTTCTGTTTTCAAGATTTCTTTCATAAGTTAATTTAAAATCAGCAGCATTAAATGATAAAGTGAGCATCACAACACTCTCTCCCTCACTCTCTCTCTGCTTCACTGCTCCTGATCCAGTTTCCCAAAAGCATCATAAACTAAAATATAACAAATGAATGTGATTAATACACATCACAACCCTTTGCCTTTACGTTAGTGGTTTACGTTACTCTCAGCTTTACTGCCATTCAGTTTTATCTTCAAGAAATTCCACAGATCCTCTGATGAGCTGCTTATTTTTTCAATCATGTAATAGCCTTTATACTTTTAAAGAAATTAGATTTCATCTATAAAAGTGCTCTATTACACATCAAAAGTTGCTTACTTTAATGAAAAAGATTTATTTTGTCGCTGTCAGTTCAAAACCTGCTCTGTGACAATTTAGGTCAAATTGGGTTCTCTATGCTGATTGGTCAATTTTGACCTCGTGCTTCCATTTATGATAATTAGAAAATGGAAGGACCAGTGGATAATCCAGAAGAGACTCGATTCAATCCCTTTCATGTGATGAGTCCAAATAAACTGTGTGCAATATCAACTGACAGCGGAAAAAGGAAAAATGTCACACAGCAGGTTTTGACCCGACAGCAACGTCATATTCTTATGGAATATGCTGCTCAAACATGTTTTTCTGTAACATTTAACTTTGTGCTGGAAAACGAACGTTTGGAACTCTAAAATGTTTTTGTAATGTTTTAACTCGATAACGTAGAAGTCATAAAATAGGAATCTATAACAAAGTTTGTATTAAAGAAAGGGGGGGGGGGGACTTTTCACAGTACTGTAGCTCTAAAGCAAGTGTGAGAGCAGCGTAAGACGACTCCTCATCAAATCTAAACCAAAAGGAGTAAAGGTGTGGCGTAATAATAAACAGACAAGGGTGAAGGAGAAAGAATTCATAAAGTAAATGACTAACAGAGGGAAAGGAAGATGAAGGAGGAAAAGATGGAGAACAGGGCAGAGGACAGATCTCAGAGACGATAACGCAATCGTCTCACTTTCCAGTTTTTGATTTCTCTGTGGGATAGACGTTCCCCTGAGATACAGGCGCGTAAATTACACTGAATTTATTTCTATTGCCTCTGCTTTGATTCAGTCGAGAGGATAATAAACCCTCGAGTCCACTGTGCAAATGAGAGATATCCGGATGGAAAACTGCCACAATATATTCCTGCTCATAATATAGTACAAGAATTCTACTTTTATTATTAACGTGTCTGGGTTTGTATTAAATCTATTACATTATGATTCGGTGCTGAAAATCCTTTACTTTAGCACGAGGGATTAATAATCCTGAGAGAACACTGCAGTGTCAGACTGTATCCATGATCATCTCATTCATTATAAACTGATTATCTATGATTCTGACAGACTAGAGTGTTCTCAACATCCCTGCTGTTACCATGACGATGTGGTTCTTGGACATGTTGGGGGGCAGTTGGTACATATAGCACCAGTAGGTGGTCTCCTGGTCAGGGATAACGACATCAGGGGCCAGAACCTCCAGCGTGCGCACATCCGGCGGAAGAGAGGGGCTGGGCGTGTCAGGACGCAACAGAAGGACTCGCTGGATGCCAGGTTGAAGGCAGGACATGTTGAGTTCACGGAGAGAGTGGATTGGCTGATCAAGTACGCTGTAGATCAGGTGGACTGTTCCTTCCTGTCGATCAGAGGAGTGATGAGTGAGTACAGGAAGTACCGAGTGTGTTCCAGTACAGAATCTATACTCATAACTACAGTATATACACAGTTCCTTATAAATATTGGCTACTACGGTCATGTGACCTACCTGTCAGTCAAGGTGTTAAATAACAGCCTCGGCTACAAAAACTACACAAATGAGCTTTTTCTCTGTTTATAATTCAATTTCATTCAAGGACGTTTACATTCTGCTTTTGTGGGCTGCTTAGTGTGACAATTGTCAAATGTTTTCTACACCAAGTGCGCACGTGTGTGTGTGTGTGTGTGTGTGTGTGGTGTATGTATACTACAGTGCCTCTATAACGTAGTCATGGGGATCGCAGGTACTGAAAGGTCTCCTGAAGAGCAGAGAAAAGCCTTCCGGAGTGTTCCGAGCATCCAGCAACTCGTAATCTTGCTGACTGTCTAACATTACCCGACCTTCATCATCACTCCAAGCATCCTGCACACACACACACACATTGATGTAAACATATACATATGGACACACAAACATCCATATGAGATTCTCAGAGTATGGATTTAACAGCATGATAAAATTCAAAGATAATGAGCCTTTATGATGAGATTTCCTTCTAACGATGCGTTTCCTCTTGAAACAGGAAGTCAGAGCAGCGTCATGTGGAAGTGCTTGACTGATTACGAAGAGCTTATCGAGAGCCTTTGTTCAGCTGTGGAGGATTTCCTTCTGATAACTGCAATAAATGATTGGAGGTCATGCGTCAGTGTTGCCGATGGTAACAGACATCCGCAGGGTCGTCATAAAGAGAAGCAAGACGTGTTTGAGTGGCAGATAAAATGTTATTACGGACTCGTACTGACAGAGATGGTGAATAAAGATGGAATAATGATCTCCATTAGTCTGAGGAAGAAACAAACACTGGATTTGAAGAGCCACGAGTTGGTAAAGCAAGTCACATGACTGCCAACTCACACAAACCCCGCCCTCTTTCATATGAATAAACTCCAATTATTTAAAAGGGAATCGTGTAAAACAACTAGCTAGTGTAGAGCAAGACACACCCTTGGGGGTGCGGGACATACACCTTCTAGAGAGCATTTAATCGGACATGCGCATCATTGGTACAGGATGAGTCGTTAAAATTTTTCTTTCTGAGATACATTATTATTTTGGTGTCAGTAACACCAGGTGTAAAAATCTCTCAAACATCAATTCCGATTTCAGGTGAACTTTAATCGAGGAAAAAGAACAGATACACGGATGATGTATATCATATTGATGTTTGAATTGGAGATCAGGAACCCAAACAAGGAAATAAGGCTCGGTAATGTGTCAGCAACGCAACTCAATACTTCGCAAAGTAAGTGTGTTTTCACAGTTTTTATATCCGCATGCTGATTGGCCTTAATCCTGTGCAGGTGCGAGTCATTTACAGCGCGAGAGTCCGCTTGGCGTGTGCACTGTCCAGAGCACGTCCAAGAGTCTATCTGATGCACAAGCCAAGGCGCATAGGTGTGACATTCTTGCACGAAATTAGTACAAATGTACAATGTAGATATAAATATCTTATGCCAAATTATTATGGCATGTTACAAAAAAAAGAAAAAATCTGAGTCCTTGTCTCCAATTTATGAGTCCGAATGCAGTTAATGCACGAGTCCTGAACATTAGGGCATGAGTCGGACTCAAGTCCGAGTCCTGGACTCGAATACTACAAGCCTGCCTCCAGTGCTCATCATCGAGTCATGAAATCTTGAGCTTGTTTTAGGCTGTCATTTACACACTGTCTGTAAACTTATTTTGCAGTGCTCTGCAATCTCTTCAACCTCTTCCCATAGTTCTCCAAAGTAATCCTGACTTCTATAGTCCTGTAATGTGTCTGCAAGGGCACCTACTAGATCCACAGCTTTTGCCAGGTCTCGAGAGCTGGACTGGAGCATATCAGAAAGACATTTGACATTATCAAGCACTTTACAAAATACATGATATACAAAATACAGGACATTAGCAGATCAACAAATGTTAATCTTCATCAATTGCTGATTCACAATTCTGTACATTTTACATTCCACTGAATTACTACTTTCCTGACTTGTGAATTAGCACTTTATGAAGATTAACATTCGTTGATCTGGTGATATACTGTATTTCATGGAGCCCCTCCTTCTCCTATGAACCAACTGCCACTGGTAAACTCGATAACTTCATCTTCTTGTTTCCTGTCCATAACTGAACTGTAGCTTGCACTGGTAAGAAGATTTTCAGTCTGTGAAAGCTTTTTCTTTTTTTTGTGCTAAAATCATCAGCTGACAGTAGAGCAACCAATCAGTCCTGGGCTTGGGTTTCTGTCTGCGCAGAGTTTCACATGTTCTCCCTGTATCCATGTGGCTTTCCATCAGGTTCTCTGGTTTCCTCCAACCTCTCAAAAACATGCCAGGTGGTTTGCCAAAAGTAAATAACCCCTAGATGTTAATGAGTGTGTGAATATGTGCTTTGCTCTGTCTATCACTAACAAAAAGTGTGGATAGCATTTTATGTTTTTTTTTCACTGTTATGATCACTTTTCACAACAAAATGTAATTTGTGCCCAGACACAGTGAAGTACTCACCATCATTGCACAAAGTACTAATATTCTTCTACTAGTGGCTCAAAAATCAGCTTTCAACTATTTCTAACTTTCATAACTTTCAAGTTATAGCTAAATAGGGTAAAACTGCCTTGGCCTTGTAATGTAATGAGTCATCATCAACTGTCCATTGCTAGTGATGATGACTGCTTCATTAGGATGCACAGAAACACAGATGGGCTGCGAGGCCCGCACCAGAGCAACACAGCCATCTGCAGCGGTGGCACGAATGGTCTGGTTGAGCCGCCACGGAATGTCTGGCCTCGTGAACTCTCGCATACTATTCTCCTCTACTAGCAAAGCGCCTTGCACAGTAAGGTAAGAAAAATGATGTCGTGCCCCCATCGGGTTGTCTCTCTGGATCTCCAGACCTGATGCCAAGTGATGCAGAAAAGTGCCACAGACCTGGCAGGTATGGACGTTGCTGTGCAGTGACAACTGACTTGCCGAGTGATGCCATCCGTTGGCCATTTGAGTGGCTCTTCCACATGACATCTGGTAGTGTGCCATTGACCTTGTTGGGTTCATCTGCCACATTGCACCGAAAAGCGCCCTGCTGCCAGCACCTTATTGGTGATGTACTATTTAACCCATAGCTGGATCCCAGGCAGGTGCTACCACTCCGGGTCAGAGCGGACCTGGGATCAATGGTGATAAAGGGATAACTCTACTTTCCCCAATACTGAAGTCCTCCTGGACCTGAGACTCACCACCGGTTGCAGTTTAAAGTCATACCCAGGACTAAGTTCCTGCAGTAAAACACAACTAAACCACAAAGTAATTTCACTAAAGAAGAACTTCTTGTACAATATAATAAATAACATGTAACGTGCTTGTACTTTCCCAGCTCATGGATCCAATCCAGGAAAAGTCAGATGTGTTTATGATTCTGTAGGTTGAACAGAGTTCATCGAGTTCATGTCACTGAGAAACACTTCACTTCACCTAAACAAATTTTGCATGAATTCTGATTTGCCCTAACATCTCAAGCAGCTAGTGGGGTTGCAGTTTATTTTGTCACCTTCCATCATAATTAAAAGACTTGTTTGTGCCTCTTCCGCGGTGCCGCATCAACATGTGACAAGGGCCCTCCAGCTTGCTTCGCTGTGCCCATAGGGGTGCTAATATGGTGTGTCACACACTCCCACTCTCCCACCGTTCTCTAAGAGTCACTCAGAGCGTGAGTGTGCCACTTACATCGAGAACACTAGGAGGAGAAGATGAAGAGCTTTCCAGCCTCCTCTCAGCTACTCTAACACCTTCGGAGTTATCAAACCTATCTACCTCTAATCTTTGTCATTAATCTAATCAATTTCCTGCTATATTCTAGAGTCATACCAAATATTTACACCGATTTACACCTCACACTTGAGTTGATCCTATAATTATGTTTTTCAAGAATAATGTAATGACTAAAAACCTCAGTCAGATGTTTCCTAGCCTGAATCGTACAGTTTTTTTCCGTTCTGATCTAATTAGCTTTGAATCGTCTACATTTGATTTTCTCCAAGCTTGACACTAAACTTGATTGTAAATGATTTGTTCATACCTTTCCATACCCACAATTTTTTTTTACCGTAGCAAAAATCAGTTATGTTCAATATATTTTTGTGTAAACGTCCAGCTCTATAAAGGTCTGCTCCCCTCTTTTCTGCTTCTTGAGTGCACTGAGATTTAATTTGTGCGTCAGGGTTTTCTAGCTGGTGTTAGCGAGAGAGAGAAAATAAAATTGTGTTGTCAAGACGATACAATTGTACACGTACATACGACACAAATTTGAACAAAGTTGAACTTGACACGTGTGTTATAAGATGTACCGCTGTAGTCAATATAGAACAGTGCACACACTCGCAGTCGTCACATTATAGCTGCAGGCATACACAGTAGGGATGTAACTCATTACGAATATGTTATTCAATATATCTTTACAAATACAGATACAAATAGGAGGTGCACTATTCTTTCCAGAAAGCTTCGCTTTGAGACTCAGTGGGTACCTCAGGTTTGGGATTCCACAGGACGAAACCAAAAAAGTGGGTTTTTGATGCTTTCGAATGCGAAAGTGAAGCTTGCTGGCAGGTTGACAGGTTCAGCAAAATTCCCCACCCCAAATACACCTCAAAAAAGTTTTAAAACTTGCCCAAAAAGTTTAGGCATTGGACAAGAGATACATTTTTCATCTGTTTCTTAAGTCCATCCATCCATCCATTATCTCTAGCCGCTTATCCTGTTCTACAGGGTCGCAGGAGCCTATCCCAGCTGACTATGGGCGAAAGGCGGGGTACACCCTGGACAAGTCGCCAGATCATCACAGGGCTTTTTTTTTTTTTAATTAAAAAAAAAAATTATGATACATGTACTTGCTTTTGTGGTTTCACATTGTGATTCACTATAATCTATAAACATGAATAAAACTTCCCAATGTAGCTGTAACGTGAAGGAGGCAGCCGTGTTGGAAAACCAGAATGACTTTTGTCCTTTCGTACTATTTCGCATCAATCCAAGCCTTTGATTTTAACATAATTCCACTCTGCGCTTCCACTTCCAATCCATTTCCTGGCAGGTTTTTGGGAGGTGGGAGAAAACCAGAGAACCCAGAGGAAACCCACATGGATGCAAGAAAAATCTCAGGACAGAGACCTCAGGATTGAATTATGGATTTTTTTTTTCTTATAAAGAAATTATCATAGGATGATGGGATTTATCCAAATCAGGACTAAATTTACTCCCAGTATGTCAGCTACACTGGTGTTAATTAAAAAGTTGACTTTTAACGAGTCTAGTGTTCTAAACGAAAGGGAGAACGTATTGAAATATGTTTAACATGCATGATTGAAGTGAGTGAAAAGACCACATCTGGGAACAAAAATAAGCCTGTCGAGTATCTTTTTTCATCGAGTATCTTTTTTTCCTGACACTGTATATTTTGCCAGATGCTTGTACTCCACTCATTTCTGTGTGTATCTCCCAAAGCCATTGATCATTTTACTGTAAAAGAAGGATACAGCAATGTGAGAATTGGTTGTCCAATAGCGCTGTGTCAGCAAATATGCAAACGGAGCTCCATGCCGGGTATTTGGCAGCAGAGAGGTACTGCGGCAGCACGTGGGACAAGTGATGCTTTTCACCTAGCTGCAAATCTGAAACCTGGAAATAGTCTCTTTTTTTTACAGCACAAGGCATGATGTAGCCTAGTGAGGAATTTACTGCATGCTGGAGTGAGAACAGTGGTGTGTATGGGTTGTCTCTGTCCTCTATCCTGTGTTGTCTCTGTCCCTCACTCACACTTCTTCTCTCTGCAGGACGAGGTGGTGATGGAGCCTCTGAGCATCCCTGTGGTGTTGGTTATTCTCAGCAGCTTCCTCGTCTCTCAATGGATCTTTCACGTCGCATGCCCGTGGCTGTCCGAGCGCCTCATCCCAGCTTTCCTCACACTCACACACATGCAGAGGACAGAATGGAGCTCTAGGTCAATATTTTTTTCTTTTATGAATATGTCTTTTATCCTTTGTTTGCTGTAAGAATGTGTATTTGTGTAGAGCAATATTATTTTATGTTTACGTGTCCCTGTTCATGTTATATTATAAAATGCAAGCTCTGTGTATCCCAAACAGGGCTGTCTCTACAGTTCATGCTTTGGTCGTAGGACTTTTTTGTCTCTATATATTACTTTTTGATGAAGCTATCAAGAAAGACCCCATTTGGTGAGAGTTTTCTTGTGACATTATCTATGGTTAAACTTGTCCATTCGTTCATAATTGTTCATTGACGTTCTTGTCTTTTCTTAAAGGGGAGATCCGACACTGGTGAAACTGAATGTGGGCGTAACCACAGGCTACCTCATCTCAGGTGAGAACCTTTACAAATATTTAACACTTCACTTTGTACCGCAGGATCTATATCGATATATCAGTTGGCCTGATATTAAGGTTGCATGTCTTTTTGCGTGTATGAGAGAGTTCTGCATTGTCAGGTATCTATGCTGCATGTTCATAATGATATACATCTGAACTACATCAGTAAACACGCTTTCAGAGGTGTAGTTAAGGGGTGGATTATGGGTTCGAATCCCTGAAATACACTCACCGGCCACTTTAATAGGAACTTGTTCTTGATTCTAAGATTCCTGTTCTTGGCTGCAGGAGTGGAACCC
>JAOBAM010000018.1:45090212-45101012 GCA_025212355.1 Notarius kessleri
GAGCACCTGGTGGCAGGGAGAACGCGCTCTCTCTCTCTCTCTCTCTCTCTCTCGCTCTCTCTCTCTCTCTCTCTCACACATCCTGTAATAAAGTGTATGTCGCGGTTCTCACGCCTCTGTTCAGATTAAGTTGGATCTGGCCGTATAGAGTTAATTCTCTGAGCCGCTGGTATGAACACGTCCTCAGGTCAAGTCTGTGTTTGTATGTAATGATTGTTCCAGACTCTAAATCAGCGTTCATCAACGTGTGTGTGAGAATCATGTCCTGTATCGAATGGGTTATTGATTTATGAATAAAGCAGTAATCGTGAACAGCTCGGTGTTGAACTTTGTCTGTAAATCCAGACAAATCACATCTTTAATGACTCAAATTATTCGAGTTTGCGCGGTTAAATGATTCATACAGTGATGATTGTTGATATTTTGTGTGTAATATGTAATGTGCTGATTTGTCTCCTGAAACAACAAAAAATTATCATCACACATTATTCAAGAAGAGACTCAGTTCTGAAATATAATCCCCCTGTACACGAGTCCGGGGTACAGACGTTTATTTATAATGCGTTATATCGTGAAACGCAGGCTCTTATAACGCCTGGTATAAATCTCTGACTACAGTTACAGTTACACCCATTATACAGAATTATCTGTTCCTAGGGATCTTTCAGATGCTCATGTTGTAATGCATTATAATGCAGGATGTAGTATTATATCCAGTCCAGATACTGCACCAGAGCCTGTTATAATGCGTTTGTAACATTATCACATCATATCATCGTGATGATTTATTACGTTCTTATGAACACGTGTAATGTTTTATAGACACAGTGCTGTATGGCATAATTGTGATATTAACACTTAATGAAATGTAAAGCATGCCGTTATAACCTCAGGCTGGTCCCAGACTTTATGAAACCTTGTGTTATGCAGTCACATTATTAACGTTTTTATTATGCATTATGAATATGTGGTTTATAAAAAGTTGTACACAAGTTGCTAAGAGTTTTCTGCTTAATTTTTCACAAAACTATATTTATTAAAGAATTTAAGGAAGTATTGAGCTGGCAAATTAGTGAAATGTGTGTGTGTTTGGGTTTTTTGTAAGTCCCAAACGACAGACACATAAGAACCTTATAAGTGCGTTATGAAGACTGGACTCTTAGAAAGTTTTCCCAGAACTTTGTGTGTCACTCAGGATGATGTTTCTGTGAATAATGGCCTCTAAAACAATTGTTTTGGTATGAATTAAAAAATTTTTTTTTTAAAGATACTCTACAATTATTTATGCTATTATTTAGAAAGTGGCAGTAGGGCCATAAAAACTTCCTCCTCGTTGTTTATGAATAATTTCCTCAGATGTTCAGTGTGTAAAACCCGAACCATCGTCTAGGAGAAACCTCAGAGCTTCATGTTCGACCCAAACTGAAGATTGTTTTTCAGACGTTATTCTCCTTTCCTGTGTCTAACGCTGTGCTGTCATTGTTGTGATGGGTGTGTCCATCTCTCAGGTCTCTCCATGCAGGCGATGCCTGGTGCTCTTGGACCCCTCACCATCCCCACGTCAGCTGTAGCTGGGCGGATGGCCATCCATGGCATGCCCCCCACTGCCCTGCATTCTGTTCTTCTAGTCTCCAACCTCAACCCTGACGTGAGTGACTCCGCCCCCAACCTCCAACCCGACCCTATGGTTTTCCTTTACACTCCACCCCAACCACCTTCTGTCTGTCTCTCTTATTAAAATCCTTTGATTTGCTGTAAAGGTTCTTTCTGAGCTCCTCCCGGCATCCATAAAATATAGATTTATTTAATATTCACCTTGTCAACAGAAAACATCTTTAAGGTCATCTTGTGTCTTTACACCACAGCTCTGTAGAGTCCTGGACTCTGATTGGTCAGGAGGTGTTGATTAATTTTCTCTAACAGCAGCTCTGAGAGTAGTGCAGCTCCAAATCAAATCGATTATTATTATTATTATTATTATTAATGCTCAATCACTCTATCATAATCTAAGATGGTAGAAGATGTAAGATTTTTCCCGCGTAAGGATATATTTGTTTAACATTTATGGAAGGAGTCTCCAGTGTCAGAGGTAAAGCTGAAACTTTAAGTTTTCTGATATCTTTAGGACAGAGGAGATGAGCTCATTAACTTTGGGAGAGAAAAAGTTTAATCTGCAGGGGGAAGCAGGTGCATGAACACGCATTTATAAAGGTTAATAAAAATAGTATTAATGCGTCTTTGTGTGTGCGTGCTGTTGCTTAAACAACTCTAATTGTAATTCTCTCTTTTTGTGTAGAGTATATCACCTCACGGACTCTTCATCTTATTCGGTAAGGGCGCTTTTATCACTCTCCTAGATCACATTGGTTGAAGGTTGTTTTTATGAAGGCAGCGCTGGCCAGTGAGATGGAGGAGCTGCTTCCTCACCACCGCTGCCACAAGGCTGTTTACATGCAGAAAGGCACCGTCCATCATATGAACACACACACACACAGGTTTATTATCTTCACACTTTAATAAATGTCAGCAGCAGAGTTAGCCAGATCGTCTGAATGATTTGCCCCAAAATGTTCCTCGTTGTTCGCAACTCCTGTAAGTGTAATAAAGCGGTGGAGTGTGTGCGCGCGTGTGTTGGCTGTACAAAAGCTCTTATGAGTCCATTAACATGCTGAAAACGTCTGGCAAAGTCTCTGTTCCCATCAAACGAAATGACAGTATAATCTCATACCTGCCATTGTTCTCTGTTTATAGTGTGTGTGCTAATATAAAATTTTGTCTCTTGTGTGTGCAGGAGTGTATGGAGATGTTCACAGAGTTAAGATTCTGTTCAATAAGAAGGAGAATGCGTTGGTGCAGATGGCGGATGCGACGCAGGCGCAGCTCGGTGTGTGTTTGATGTTCAGGTCGATGATGGGATCAGTGTGATGATTGTTATTAATACTGTAGAAGGATGAACGCATTTGATTCCCTCAGCTCAGTTTTTGACTCTCTTCTGTTTTGATCAGCGATGAGTCACCTGAACGGTCAGCGTCTGTACGGCAGGGTGATGCGCGTCACCATCTCCAAACACCAGACGGTGCAGCTTCCCCGCGAGGGTCAGGAGGATCAGGGCCTGACCAAAGACTTCAGTGGGAGCCCACTGCATCGCTTCAAAAAACCCGGCTCCAAAAACTTCCAGAACATCTTCCCTCCGTCAGCCACACTGCACCTCTCCAACATCCCGTTAGTCTCTCTCTCTCTCACACACACACACACACACACACACATGCATGCACGCATATATATATATATGATCTGATGAGGAAATCCATCATGACCTGGTTAATATCTGCGAGCTGTAAGTTTGTGATTTAAAAACTCAAGCCTCATTTGATTAATTTGTTCATTTTATTTATTAATTTGTAAGTAAACTCCGTCACGTGAGACTCATGATTACACTAAAATCTCTAAATTTGAGCCGAGTTTCAGCTGCAGTCTCCGAACGTCCTGTGAGAAGCTCACTCACTTTCAGGAATTTTCACGCTTTATATCAGAGACCTGATCCTGATGTACATCGATATTATTGTTTTTATTAATTAAAGCATCACATTTACTGTGTCGGGTTTCTTTGATGTTTATAAGCGCAGCAATGTCAATAATGTTAATAGCAAAGTGTTCTTAAGGTTTAGACATTTTTGGTGGAAAAATAAACGTTTGGTGGTCAAAATTGCAAAAGTATAAAACTATA
This sequence comes from Notarius kessleri, assembly GCA_025212355.1. NCBI lineage: Eukaryota > Metazoa > Chordata > Actinopteri > Siluriformes > Ariidae > Notarius > Notarius kessleri. The sequence goes on from JAOBAM010000018.1 coordinate 45,093,940, forward strand.
ACTGGGAGGTGTGTGTGTGTGTGTGTGTGTGTGTGTAATATATAATCACACACTCCATTTATTTTATAATTAACAGTAATTTAATAAACCCTCCAGAATGAACACCGTCTGTAAAACAGCCCCATGCAGCTGTGAATTTTCCTGAAACACTTTTCTGTCTCTTCCCCCCCAGACCCTCCATTGCAGACGACATGCTGAAGGATCTGTTTGCTGGTTCAGGATACACCGTTAAAGCATTCAAATTTTTCCAGTAAGTGTTCTTTATCACTCGTCTGAACTTTAGAGTGATATGTAAAGGTGTAAATTCCTCCTGGACGCTTCTTCTGATTCTGTAGGTGTGATGTGCGCTCTCTCTCTCTCGCTCTCGCTCCATTATCCATGTGCTCTCTCTGTGCTCATTCTCTCTCCCTATGTGCTCTGTTCCTCCTGCATTCTCTCTGTTATCCCTGTGTTCTCTCCCTGCACTTTCTCTCTGTTCTCTCTATCTTTTTATCCCTGCATTCTTTTTTCCTCCCTGCACTCTGTTCTCTCTTGCTCCATCTCTGTTATCCCTGCGTTCTCTCTGTTCTCCCTCTATTCTCACCACATTCTCTCTTTGCTCATACTTTGTTCTCTGCGTTCTCTGTCTGTTATCCCTGCGTTCTCTTCCCACACTGTGTTCTCTCGCCATCCTCACCACGTTCTCTTTTTGCTCATACTTTGTTCCCTCTGCCACATGGTTTGGGTTCACTCTGCACTGTCCCAGCACACTGTGTTTTTTCACTGACCCCTCTGTGTGTGTGTGTGTGTGTGTCTCTCTCTCTCTCTCTCTGACGCACCTCACTGTGTTCTGTTTGTGTTCTAACAGTGTTTTTTTTTTCTCTCTCTTTCCTCCAACAGGAAGGACCGTAAGATGGCGTTGATCCAGCTGGGCTCGGTGGAGGAGGCCATCCAGGCCCTGATCGACCTCCACAACTACGACCTGGGCGAGAATCACCACCTCCGAGTGTCCTTCTCCAAATCCACCATCTAGCAGTGCCCCTCCCCCTCCCAGACCCCTCCCTCAGCGCTGCTGCTCTTCTGTTCACGGGTTTAAATCTGAGTGAAGACGCCTGACTGATGAACTTCTGGAACTAAAGACATGATTAAAAAAACTTTAATAATGAAAAATAGACAAAAATAAACAGAGACTTTGGGTAGTTTTAGAGATTTTAGGGGTTTTAAAGTTTTAAGGAGTTACAGACTACTATATGACCTTCAGGTAGACATGAACTGAAGGTGGCTTTATTATTATTATTATTATTTTCTGGAGACGTGTGAGCTTCGATTTGATAGCGATGAAGTTCCCATCTCTGTTTTATCTCTCGGCCATTTCAGCACAGCCATCACTGGCTGGTTTGAACAGAACTGCAGCAGAACCTTCCGAGAGAGAGAGAATGATCTCTATTTGACTTTGTTGGCGATGTTTGTGGACGTGGACATGGATGACGACGTGCCTGTAGTGCTGTTTAACTGTTAACGTTTCACCCAGGTGCTCCATCCAGCCTTCAGAACTGGAGCCTCACTGGATAGGCCACGCCCTCTTTGAATGTCCATGATGTCATCACAAGGTGCCGCTGGGTAAAAACCCTGTAGCGACGTTCCCTCACCAACGAGAGCTGTCTTTCACGTAGCAGGAGAGATGGATGGGGAACAGTTCAGACTCATCACATGCGCTCGGGATCTGTGAATACATCCTGAAAGATCTTCTGTTCTCCTGTGAAATGGGATTCGTTCTAATTTAAAAAAAAATTTAAACATCAAACAGACGAGACTGTTGTGAACCCTGCATCGCCTGGTCCGGACCGCGTGGCCGCTTGCTTGCGTTCACCTGAGATGTTTTTATAGACACGTAAACATGCAGGATCATTCCAAGAAAGCACGTCCAGCTGTCAATCATGCTGGAACACTCCAATCTGCAGAGCCTGGCTGTCAGGAAGCCCCGCCTCCTGTCATTTAAATGTCATTTTGAATGTGAATCATGTAGCCCCTCCCCCTCCCCAGATGAACGATGCTTTCTGGTTGCTTATTGATTCCCTCTCCACTCGATGTCCCTCTTGTAATCAAATACTTTTTTATTGTTTTGTTTTATTTTCCTTTATTTTTTATTTCCAGGTTGCATCCTCAGAGTCAGAACGAGTCAAGCTGACCTGATTCTGATGCTTTTCTTTCTTTTCTGTCTCTCACCTTGCTGTCCCACCTCCACACGTCTAAAACCAAAATAAGGAAAGAAAAGTGAGAGGAGAGAGAGAGCCTCTGAGGCACAGGGAGAAAGCCGTCTCTACTGAAACCCTCTGGTTTGAATCTCGTGTTCATCGTGTGGTGAAATGTGTTCGTGAATTAAATGAGGCCGTGGTTTCAGTCGAGGGGGCTGAAAAGTTAAAATGTCAAAAGTTTTGATGTGTAAATCGTGATAAATAAACGTACAGGAACAAGAGCTTCATCCTGGAGAGCCAGCAGTCTGTCGGGTTGCCAGGTCTGTGTTTTCCCAACCTTTTAATCTCTCAGCACTGTTGAACCTTTTGAATCTGATTGGTCAAAAGGTGTTGATTACTGTTTCTATAGTAACGCCTCGTTTGCAGGGATTTGTACATCGGACGCGTCGCAGATCAAACGAAAAACAACATGGTGACTTTTTTTTTGTGGTTTATCAGGAGCATGACAAGCTGCTTTTTTTTTTTTTAAACTTCGAGAGGGGAAAAAGTGAGACTGCTGAGAGAATAACTTCTTTATAGCTGCTGTAACGTAAGTAAATTGTTTCACAAACATTAAATGTAACTATAAATGGATAAAAAAATAATGAGGAGGTTCTTTAATAAATTAGAATTCTAATGGTTAGAAAACTGCTGCAGTGTAAGAGGAATAAAACAATCTGGAATGTGCGTAGGTTTTATAAGAATTGGCTTTGGTGGCGAGGCATTGAAGCGCAATATTTTAAATTTTTGCGCAAAATTAAGATCAAAATGACCGCAGATCGCATTCTTGGAGTTTCCGTGCATGAAAGGCTTAGCATTAAAATAATTTCTGTAAACCCCCACACGTCGACTTCACTCTGGGTTTTTTTGCGTAGTGTCATGTGGGCGGAGCCGTGTGAAGCTTGTGATTGTTCCTGATTGCACCAGAGAAAAAAAGCCAAAGGATTTTCTGATTTCATCGTTTGTGCCTGGCGACCCTTCCTCTCGTCACACCCTCCTGATTTACACAGAACTCCGGATCAGGAGCGTTAGGTTAGATTAAAGATCAGACTGCTGGTTCTCAGGACACAAGATCGGACTCATCCTCGAGCCTTAAAGTTCTGTGGAGGCGCTCTAGATGGCGCTGCTCCTTTTCCTGAGTAATTTCTTGGCCTGTTTGTTTGTTGTTGTTTTTTTCAGGCTGTGTTCCACAAAAAGGAAGATTTATCCAAAAAAAAAAACCCAACAAACCATTAATTCAGCTTGGAGACAAAATGAAACACAGGGCAAGGGACAGCATCTTGTCTTTTTATTTTTTATTTTTTTAAGTTAACTTTAATTTTACCTGAAGCGCTTGATTCCACTCTTCTCTGACGCTTCTCAAAAGAAATACAGTTTTTCTTTGAAGTTTACAGTCTTACATAAAGCGAAACTATTCAGGTCTATTTATCTTTAACGATTGTCAAGATTTTTTGGAGAAAAAAAAAAGTTACTTATTTTTGGTAATTTGTTCTTTTTTATGGAGAGAAACAAAACAAAACGAGAAAAAAATACACTTGCCGGGTTTTTGTACCACTATAATCATTCATGACATGGTGAAAAGAAAAAAAGTCATATTTACTGTGTATTTACTTCATTTTCTTATTATGTGCCTTATAATGTGTTTATAATCAAAATAGGTTTTAGAAATATTACCGAAGATATCTTAAGTACTATTTTGTGCAGTTGGTGAGAGGGTTTATTTGTTGATTTTTATTTGGAGCTTTTTGTTTTCGTGTAGGTTTTTTTAGATGTGTGTTTCTGTGGGGACTCAGTATTGTGTGCTGTTTTTATTTGAATCATAAATTAATGTTTGGTGCTTTGAAGGCACACTGGAGAAACGAGAATGAATGAATGGTTTGGTGTAAAAATGCTTGGTGTTATGCTATGGGTCTCCTCCGTGTGTGTGTGTGTGTGTGTGTGAGTGATAGAGAGAGAGAATCGCAGCTCGTTGTCTCTCTGCATGATGAAATGCTGTGAAATGAAGATCGTGACTCCCTGATGGTTCCTGTGTGAGGATGTTGAATCCATCTCTCTCTAAATCTGGTGCTTAAAAGAACTTTGTTCACTTTTCCCTAAACTCACATGATTTGTTTAAAATGTATTTAGAATTCACGAGCATGTTCTTGCATTTAACAGTTGAGTGCAAAAGTTTGCAGATCTTACCAAGAAGGAAAAAAATACACCAAATACAACAATCAGCAACTATCTTAAAACGATATTAAACACAAGATGCAGCCAGATATTAAATCTTTCAGCGAGGAGTTATAAAGGAATCACATTAAGAAAGGGGGCACAAACTTTTGACCTGACATTTCGCTATTAATATCTTACTCTTAACCTGCACTTTTTGACCTCATGGTGAAGGAACGAGTGTGAAACCCAGAACACTATTCGACACTCAGGGTCTGGTTTAGTGACGTCAGTGTTTGTGAGGAACGTTGCTGGTGTTCAGAGTTGAGTTCCGCAGCTGCTCTGAGCTCCACATTTAGATTCTTAAAATCGCTTGTTTCGTTCCCATCTGCGACATGTTCAAAAAAAACTTTATGGATGAATTGATTCATGAAGTTAAAGTACTCACTCCTCTGCTGTCCTCTGTGTGAAAATAAACCTGTTTCCAGACTTTAAGGTGACACTTTGGCCTTTAAGTTTGCAGCCAAAACCGCGTCACGCACTGTGCTTCCATCAGACAGTGTGGTGCTGGACTCAACGCTGCTCCTCACTCGGGCCGAAATCACACAACAGACTGGGCTTCAGGCTCAAGGTCAGACTTCCAGTGTAACTTTTAGACACGCCTCTATTTTAAACAAACTCCGCCCACATCTGTGTATAACTCTCACATGATTTCTGAAAGTCTGGAGTTAAATCAGAGGTTTAAATTTCAGGATTAAATCCTCACTGAGTGCTTTTTACTGGACTCTGAACACAGCTGTAAAGAAATTGCTATACATTTCAACCATAAGGGGGTACAAACTTTCGCATTCAACTGTGCGTTGGCCCAGTAAGCGCTCTGAACACTGACAGGTTCTGGATCAGATAAACAGAACCTGACTGGATTACAGGATACTGTCTGTGGTGATGTGGATTAAATGAGGTGATGTTCAGAGTTTTAGCATCTCGTACATTATGGAATGCGTCATTTTAATACAGAGAGAGAGAGAGAGAGAGAGAGATGGGGGAGGGGGGATATGACACAGTGGGAGGGGGATATGACACAGTGGGAGGGGGATATGACGTTTATCTTGGAGTGGTGAACAGATTCACAAGTGAATGTTCTTTATATTATCTGGACACATCCACAAAAAATACACAAGTTAATCAAAAGAATATTAATTTTGAACTGGTTCACCATTTTAACTGCGCGCGCCCAGTCAGCTGGAAAACACTGGGAGTGACGTCATCGGAGTGAAGTATTGGGAATTACGTCACTCAGATCCGTAATGTGTTTCATCTGAAAAATGTGAATTTTTCAACATGAGAAGATAAACTTCACATCTTTAAGCCAGTGTGTGATTTTGTTTTTACTGTATCAACACATTCACAACCACACAGTCCCCGAGTTTATCACCACGGCTCACTGAGCTCCTCCCAGGGGCCCCGGGTCTGGTTCTCGGTGTCCCGAATGGAGCTCGGCTTAGAAATAGCAGGGGTGAATTTCACACTAAAACACTCGCGTCCAGATCATTTCTACAGTTCTGTGCAAAAGTCTTAGAGATGTAAAGAAATGCCGGAGACCAAAAATGGCTTTAAAAATAATGAAATGTTTCAACTTTAAAAAAAATACTACAAACAGTCATCACTAAGCCATAATAAATAAATAAATAAAGTCAGTATTTGGTGTGAGATGACCCTTTGCTTAAAAAAACCCATATGTATATATAAATCCGTCTGAGGTCCAGTGAGGTCAGTTTTATGCAGAAATGATGTGTAGGTTTTCCTGAGCATCTTCCAGAACCAGCCGCAGTTCTTCTGGACACTCTGACTGTCACACTCACTTCTTCATTTTACACCAGCAGCCTTCATTATGCTTTCTGTTTTCATCTGAAAAGTGCGCTCTGATGGAATATGCTGCTCAGAGAGACCTTTTTTTTTTTCCCCCTGTAACATTTGATTTGGTGCTGGGGGGGAAAATTAATGTTTGGACTCTAAAATGTTTTGACTTGATAATGCAGAAATGCACAAAAAGGGCGCTAAGACTTTTGCACAGTACTGTAAACACATAATTTCCATGTTCATACTGATTCTGAACGGGTCGTACGGACGATCCTGAGTCTCCAAGGACGTCGTGTAGTTAACCGTGGAGTAAAATCCAAACGTGATGCTTTGCTAAAGCTGTGAGGGGAAACCCGGCCCGTGATCAGCTGAGACATCACTGGGTTTATGAGCTGGTTTTGTCTGCTCGTCCTCACTGTTTCCATCGACACGTTGATGTCCCGCACCCCTCCCGCTGCTGGCAGCGCGTGCACGTCCCCCAGTCCCCACAGAGTTCCGTGAAGCTAGACGACGACACGCTCGGGGGAGAATGTGTGGTGTTTGGGGATTATTTTAGTCTGTTGGAGGAAGAAGTAAGTTTTGCATAATGCGGCCCCAGTGTGAGATTCTATACAGCATGGTGTCTCTGCATTCCGGAATCAGAGGCGTGACGGGGGACATACAGTAACGGCGTCATGTGATTTATAACATGCACTGGTATTTGTGTGTAGCGGTGCTTTTTATACGTCTGTGTGAAAGGTACAAGAATGTTGATTTATTTCTCTGCTGAAATTTAAAGCGAGACGGCCTTTCGATTTCATAAAATCGGTGAAATTTAGTTCCGTCTGAAATGTGGTGATTGTGATATCT
>JAOBAM010000018.1:45334804-45346406 GCA_025212355.1 Notarius kessleri
GTTGCTTTTTTTGTATTTTTGGGGGTTTTGTTTTTGGGTAGAGTTTTTATTTCGTCCTCAGTTGGTTCAGCAACACGGTCCACCATTTTTTTTTCTCAACTCACGGTATATGAGCTGATAGCCTAATAGTAGAGTAGCCAATCAGAGCGCACTATTGCTCATGTCCAGTGAATGTGGACAAAATAAACACTGGTATTTTGTGAGGAGACGTTTATTTATGTACCATTCATGGAAGGAGTCTCCAGTGTCAGTGGACAGAGCAGTTTACGCTTATGAACTGTGATTGTTTTTTTTTCTTATTTACTAAAAAGAGAGAGTAAAGAGAGGCTGGTGATGGAACGACTGTTTATCGCTGCTATAACGTCAGTGACAACAGGAACCAACTCCTTTCACAAACATTAAACAGATAAAAATATATACAATGCAACATGTTTAATAAATAAACAAAAACGTAATCATTGGCAGATTAGTACCCTGAAGATGATCAGGAATTCTTGAGGAACTCTTTTCTTCTCAGAGTGTACAGACAGTTCTCAGAGGGTTCTTCAGTTTGAGAAGTTCTCCAGTTTTCTTTCTGTTTGAAAAGATTCCAAGTAGAACTGCGAATAGTTTAGAAGTTTAGACTCTCTGTGATCTGAGAAATTAAAGGTCCACCTGCTGTGCTCAGTAGGTCTTCAGTTTGTCCCTTGAGGAGAACATTTCAAAGTGTTGGGTCGAGCCGTAAATCAGAGAGTGGGAACGTTAATGTCCCAGTCACTCAGCATTTTGCTGTAATTTATTACTGTATTTCATTATTTTATACACTATGACTTTAATAACGAGACCGACTTTTCCTTTTCCAGGATATATGGAAGTTGTCCAGATTCCTAAAGGTTCCGTCCACATTGAGATCCGGGAGGTGGCCATGTCGAAGAACTACATCGGTGAGGGTTCTGTTGGCTTCTTTAAGGGCTGGTCATGAGCACGACATTGCTGTGGGGAGAGGTCACTTCCTCAGACGCAGGTCGGCATTTCAGTGAGGAACAGAGGGTTCTGTGAAATGGTACATGCACATGCACATACACACACGCGCGCGCGCGCGCACACGGACACACACACGCTGGCAGTCGTGCAGTTCTCTTGGCTCATACCCTGCAGGTGTAAATGTAAATTTCAGTGACGGACAGCGTCTCTCCTCCTCCTCACAGCAACAGAATGAATGGAGTCTTTCACCTCCACAGTCGTGTCTTGAATTAAAACAATCGACTTGATGTCCAATTAAGTTGTTTGGAGGACAAACATTAATCCAGCCAAGAGTCTGACAGATTGTTGGGTTTGGTTGTGTGTGTGAGTGTGTGTGTGTGTGACGCCAGCATCAGACAGCATGCAGTCCTTTGTACAGACACCGAGGTGTATTCGAGGACATGTACGATGGGGTTTAAAACCTCACCATCCGACTGTGTGGCCCAATGCGGCACTGTACTGGTTCCTCTTTCAGAAGCGATTTCAAGTAGAACCTTTCTTAAAAGCTGGAACCTTCATCCATTCAAACAGATTCATTTTATCAACTGAGAAATAAAGTGTGAGTCTGGGATCCTGAAAGGTTCCTCAGTTTGTTCCTGCAGAAGAACCCTTCAGGGATTTATACAGAAGAGAGAATCCATTAACATCTAAAATAGTGCACTCATACCCACAAAACCTCTTACCCATCTCTTGAGGAACCCTTTTATTTGGTGAAGGTGAACCCTTTTATTTTCTCCCTCAAGACTGAGTTCTTCACTTTGTCCATCTGAGGTTCCATGTAGAACTCTTATCCATTCAACTAACCTCTAACAGAACCCTTATTCATTCAAATAGGACAGAACCATCCATGGAGGTCACTAGTAACCACTAGACCCCTTCACCTTCCATACGACTCTTTAAGAACCTCTTCCCCCCCCAAAGATCAAAAGGTTCCTCCGTTTGTCTACAGTTTGTTTCTGTTTCAGAAAAGGTTCCAAGTAGAACTAATTTTTGGGAATGTAGAACCATTCTTTGATATGTCCCTCTGGAGGAACTTTTAAAGGGTTCAAGAGAATAGAACCCTGAACCATCTGAGTAGGACACTAGAACCCTTTATAAACCTTACATAGAACACTTAGAGGAACTCTTACAGTACACACTCTGAGAAAATCCTCCATCTTGCATCTTACAGAGTTCTTCAGTTTGGTTCTCTGTAAAGGTTCTCTGTAAAAACTAATTGTTTAAGCTTTTACAAATGTAGAACCTCTGCGTAAAGCTTGACCTGTTAACCATCTAATGAACTGTAGAGGAACCATTTTTCTATAAAAATTCACACATGTTCCTTCCTCAGGGAACCCAGTCTGAAGTCTCATCGACTCTGCTCTCATTTGCATATTGGAACCTGATTGGCTGTAGGATTTAACGATGCAGTAACTCTTCCTGCCTGTCATTAGTTTAACACCAACTCATTAGCAGTGATCATTTCTGTTCTTTAATTAATGATCTGAAAATAATTCCATTATAAACAAATTTTTTATAAAGTTAAGGCTCAGTGTAACATTCTGCAGTAAACCTGCAGGTGAAATACGAGTCTTGCACATCTCCAACTGTTTCATCCGTCACACTGCCATCCAGCAGCACTAATCGCTTAAAGCAGGTTCTCCTGTTCTTCCAGGTTTGCTTGCGTCAGTACCGAGAGGTCGTAAAACTATCGTAAGTGAAAAGGATCTTCTTTTTAAATGGAGTGACAGGCACAGAACCAAAATACTTCCTCATGCCGATGAGAGCCGGGAACTTCTGGAACGCTCGTCTGCAATCGAGCTCCGTCTTAATCAGGACAGGAGTGGATATCTGGAGATGTGTGTTGTTCCTGGAGACAGCACTGTTGCTTTGACGACTCTGCTGGAACGGTTCTGGTGGGCTTTGTTCCAGAGCTTCACCTGAGTATCGTGTTTTTCCCCCCCCTCACTCTCTCTGTTGTTCTTTCTTCATCTCTTTTGAGGAAGATCATGTTCAGGGCTGTGCGGTGAAACGAGCCGAGGATCTCACACTGAAATCACACATCAGCACTCAGACATTACTGCAGACTTACTGCTCAGAAGTTACGCATGTGGGGGCGGAGTTTGTCAGAGACGTGTCCCAGTTGCACTCAATTCTGATCTTGAGGTTAAGTGTGATCTCAGCTCGAGTGAGGAGCGGCATTAAAGCAGAGACATCACGTATTTGGAGCAGTGATGAATGAAGGGAAAGTTTCTCTGTAAGTGTAGAAGCTGAGCGCGCCATCAGGTTCTCCATCACACCATGGACACAGTGAATTAACACGAACACTGATGATGTCGTTTAACGTGGAGCTCAGAACTTCAGCAGCTGCGTAACCTGATTCTGAACACCAGGAACTTTCCCAACACAAACACTGGTCTCACCTCTGGACCTCAGGTGCCGACTCTGAATCCGACCCACTGTGCTGAGATCGTTGCTGCATCTCAGTGTTTTATTTTCTGTGAAACTCGAGACAGACGGTGAAGTAAAGAGGGTCAGCTCTTCACTCACTGTGATTGTAATCATATCGTTTCCTTCCATCAGCAAACTGCTGCATAAATTTGTCAAAAGAAATGCGTCATTTTTCATTCAGGTATAATCACGTCTGACTCGGTGGATTAAATTAAACCTGCCATCTTTTACTCTCATGCAGCTTTAAAATCTGAAGGAAACGATTATTACATCAACGGCGCATGGACCATTGACTGGCCTCGCAAGTTCGACATCGCAGGAACGGCATTCCATTACAAGAGACCGACGGATGAGGTGGAGTCTCTGGAGGCTCTCGGGCCCACCACGGAGAACCTGGTCATCATGGTACGTAGTTCATACCACAGATCCTGGATGTAAGGAGTCTCCAGTGTCAGCGCTGTGTATCAGTCAGAGGTGAAGCTGGAGCTTTAAGATCACTGAGATTTTCAGCACAGAGGAGTTAACACCTTCTTCTTCTTCTTCTTTATGATTTCTCAGTAACATGATGGAACAAACTGTGTTTATTTTTTTTGTCTTATTAACTTGGAGAGAGAGTAAAGAGACCCTGGTGAGGGAACGACTGTTTACAGCTGCTGTAACGTCAGTGACATTAGTGATGAAAAGTATGATGCTTTGTTCTTTAATAAAGAAACTGTGATGTTCAGCGCATTAATACACTTCAAATATAATGAAAAACATTTCTACATGAACAGGATGTACAATAAAGATCAGGAAACAGGAAGTGAAAGTGAATATTTGGTGAAAAGCTTTTGGAAATTAGTGGTAAGTTATTTTCTGCGCATGTTGGAGGATCTTCCTCAGTTCTTCTGGAGTTCCTTGTTGATGTTTTGATATGAACAGAACAGATATCCCTCTGTAACTGAGTTTTTATTTGTTGGAAAAGTAGTGTTTGGAAATATAAAATGTTTCTTTACGGACTCAGTAAAGCACAAGTCAGAAAATCAGCAGGAAGCAGGCTGTGTGAGACGTTTCCACAGCGCCATGTTATAAAGCATTATTAAGGAATTAGTTCTTATCAGATCCTGAGGGGGAAGGGGGAGGGGGCACAGCATCTAAAACGAAGAGCTCTTTATAAACTGTACATTGTGGGTGTTAGATATTACAGGGACGATTCCTGCTCTGACTCAACACACACACACACACACACACACACACAGAGCGCATGTGTGTGTGTGTGTGTGTGTTGTAATTTTGTTGGTATTTCCAGCACAAATGTTCTGTGCTCTGAGAGAGTGTGTGTGTGTGTGTGTGTGTGTGTGTGTGTGTGTGGCCAGACAGAGGTTTTCTGTGCACACACATATATAGCTGTTAAAACCACGAGCCAGAGTTCAAGTGAGGTTTGTGCACAGATGTGGACTTTATTTAGAGAGAGCGCCAGACAATTTCAAACAGAGAGCGTTTAAACACCTCCTCACTCCACCCTGCGTGTGTGTGTGTGTGTGTGTGTATGTGAATTCTAACAAACAGCCAGTAAACATCTACACACACACACACACACACACGTTCCTTAAACCTGTGGTTTCCACAGTGGCACACAGCAGATGTTATTATTCTGTATATAGTTTAAAACCCTACAGTGGTGATCATTATCAACTACTCTGAGTTATTACACAGTTATTACAATGTTATTACAGCGTTATTACACAATTACTACAGTTCTTAGTCAGCTTTATTGACTAATTTGTGGTTTTATCTGAGGCTCATGAGCTGGAATGAGTGTGAATAATGTCAGAAATGAACAGCCATAAAAATAATCTTTATAATGAAGGACATTTAAATCTCCACTTTAACAGAGTCACTGATTAAATAAAAGTAATAAACACTGTGTGTGGTTCTGAAGTGGAGATATCGTTACACCCTAAGTGATTTATTCCTCTTATTCCACAGCTTTCATAATTATTAAAAATTGTAATTTATTTTTAAAAATGATAGTTGTTTTAAGAAATGATGTAATTTTTATCTGTTTATAGTTACATTTAATGTTCATGAAACAAGTTCTCACTCACATTATAGCAGCTGTAAACAGTCGTTCTCTCAGCAGAGTCTCTTTATGCTCTCTCCAAGTTAATAAGACAAAAAATAAAAGCAGTTTGTTCCGTCATGTTCCTGAGAAACCATGAAGAAGAAGAAGAAGAAGAAGAAGAAGTGTAAACTCCTCTGTGCTGAAGATCTCAGAGATCTTACAGTTCCAGCTTCACCTGTGACTGATACACAGTGCTCACACTGGAGACTCCTTACAGAGACGATACAGACACGCCCCTGTGAATGAGCTGTTACTATAGAAATGATAATGTATTTGAATGAGCGTGTTAATTATAAATAACCCTGTGATGTTCTGCTGCACTACAGTCAGAGCTGCTGTTATAGAGAATTAATCAACACCTGAATGCAGCAGCACTGTGGTGTAATGTGAATTAATGCAGTGAACAGTGTCAGTGTGGGGAAGTGTAATGTAATGTAATGCTACAGCTGATCTCAGACCTGCAGTGATGCAGAACCTCTGTGTGCAGGTTCTACTGCAGGAACAGAACCCTGGCATCAGGTACCAGTTTAATGTTCCCATCCAGCGCACGGGCAGCGGGGACAACGATGTGGGCTTCACCTGGCAGCACCTGCCCTGGTCCGAGTGCTCAGCCACCTGCACAGGAGGTCTCTCTCTCTCTCTCTCTCTCACACACACACACACACACACACACACACACACGCGCGCGCGCGCGCACACACACACACACACACACACACAGCTCACCTGTACACATGCAAGTAGAAATCAGGAACCCAGAGGACTTTATTAAACACTCTGGAGAGTTGTGTCGGTGTTGGTTCCCGTGTCTCGCTCATTTGTTGTTCACCTTTTAAACTCTTTCACATTTTATAACCTGGGAAATTGTGTTTTTTTGTGTTAATTCATGCTATAAAATGCCAGTTAAGTCCTTTTCAGTTCGAGGTTGTAAAACTGCAACATGTGGAAAAGTTTGGGGGGGGGAATACTTACGCACAGAACTGTAGATCTGATCTGATCTGATCTTCTGATATGATATTCCTGCTCTGCTATCGTCTGAATTCATGGCACAGTTTGAGTTCTGCCTCTGATTTGCAGTTCTGAACGCCAGAACCACACATTAATGTAAGCTCTCACCTCAAACACAACCAGACTGCACTCAGCTTCGCCAAACGCAAATGGCTTCCTTACAACAACAAATAGTTTTCCTTCTCTGCTCTTTTTTTCCTCTCGAGCTGTGGCCACTGAAAACATTCAGAGTGCTCGCGATACGCAGCCGAAAAAATGCAAACGCTGCACACTGGACTGCAGTCAGAGAGGTGGGGGGGGAGTGATTTCAACCACCATGGAGTGCACACGCAGTGCGCCTTGAACTCCACCTCATTTACACTAATCTGAAAATCCCTCGGAGCAACACTTATGTCATTTGTGAGATGTTTTGTTGTTAATGTTCCTCACTGGCAGAGTCAAAGCCCTTCGTCTGGCGAATTCCACAGCAAGGGATTTAAACCCTGTTGCCTTTCTTGATGTTAAAAGCTATAAAGTGTTGGAATGGTCTTTTTAAGGCACTGCATCACATTTGCACCAATCCAGATGCTTGGCTCGGGTTTTGCCTGTTTTTAGTCCAATAACAGGTTTATTTAGAGCGAGACTCACAATAGCACTCGATTGTAAACCGACGTCAAAGTAAATCTTTTTTATTGCATGATGGTGCAGGGGCACAGAAAGTCCTGAATCCAGCTCGAACTGAGAGACACACGGTCCAACCTCGACTCACATCTTTATTATTATTATTATTATTATTATTATTATTATGCATGATTTCAGCGTCACTGTGAGTCAGCGTCAGACATCACAAGCTCTCGCAGCTTCATGCACGCCTTTCCACTTCCTCAGAATAATGGTTTCTCCGACTGGACAGGGCTGATGGAATAAAAATGTGCGTATGGAGGGGTAGAATATTCTCTCTCTTTTACACACATGGTGGCCTTGCAGGCTGGCCAGGCTTGGCATTCACCAGCTTTTCATATTTTTTTCCTCCGGAGGCCCGGTACGCACAGCGCCGATGACTTGGTCTGCTGAACACACGGCACAGTGCAGCAGCACAGGGCTGGCTCCGACCCTCACCACACTAATCTCACAGTCTGGAGCCAAAAAAAAGAAGGGCTTCTCTGTAAAAGTCATTCAGCAAGACACTCACCTAAAACCTGAGGCTTTTACACACCTAGAAATACCACTGAGGAGAACATTATCCAGCTCCGTCCGTCTCAGGGCCCTGAGCACTCTGTCAGCGAGAGGCCCTCTGGAGGAAGCGGCGTGTTTTGAGCGCATGCACGCTGACCACACGGACGCACGACACTTCACTTCAGAGTCGGACACATCACAGACAGACGTGCAAAAGAAAACGGCAGACGCGATGTGAATTCTCACTGTGTTTACAGGCTCACAGAGACAGGAGGTGGTCTGTAAACGGCTGGATGACAACTCTGTGGTCCAGAACAGCTACTGCGACCCTGATGGAAAACCACCAGAAAACCAGAGACCCTGCAACACGGAACCGTGTCCACCTGAGTGAGTACAGGAGGAACGATAGACATAAGATTCATCCTGTGAGCACTGAGGTCTCGAGCTGGTTTTACTCAAAAATCATCATCTCAGGTTTCCAGATTCAGCAAAACATCACAAATAAATAAATAAGCCATTATATTAGAAGTATTTAGCAGATGCTCTTATCCAGAGTGACGTACAACACACCCAGAGCAGCCTGGGGGGCAGTTGGGGGTTTGGTGCCTTACTCAAGGGGACTTCAGCCATTCCTGCTCATCCAGGGAATTGAACCAGTGACCTTTTGGTCCCAAAACTGCTTCTCTATCCTTTAGGTCATGGTTTCCCTGTAATAATAATAATAATAATAATCATCCAGTCTTCATCTGTGATATCTTGCAATTTGTCCTCATTGCAGATTTCAGAACCATTTCAGACGTCACCTGCTTACAGAAAACACACGATTTATTTCTTCACTTGTGAACTATTTTGGATCTAAACCCTGACAAAAAAAGAAAACAACAACAAAAAAATCCTCGGTATCAGAAATGCCCACCTGTATTTAGCTGTAATACTGAATCAGGTTTATGACGTCTCAAGGGATAATATCCGGAGTGCAGGAGGTTGGAGCCTGATCCTTCACAGCTCGTGTCTCGTCAGTGCAGTCAGTCAGCCTCAGAGTCTCAGCTGGAGCATGAAACTAAATCCAGGTGTTTGAGCTCCAGCTCTGAGTCAGTGTCAGTTTGTTAGGATTGAACCTGAACTGAGAGATGGACTCATATCACTCATATCACTGTCACAAACCTGTTCCAAGATCCACCAGTCTGCAGGTACCTCAGAGAACCTCCACATGACTGATAGCTGTGTGTGTTTTTGCCCTGATCTGTGGTTCTAACCTTCTCAGTAATGATGAGGTTTGATGGTTAAACTAATGAAGCTGCTACACTGCAGTCAGCGTCCACAGGATACACTCACATCTGGATCTGGATCTGATCAACACTTTTAAAAAAGATCTCAGTGGGGTGTGTTACAGTCAGCTTCATATCTTCACTGTGAGACACGCCCTCGAGGGGCTTATTGCTTTAATTAGCACTTTTATAACTCATCAGTTTCACACTGTTGACTCGATGGTTTATTGGACAGATTTGATTACACACACACACGCGCACACGCACGCACAAGTTCATGCCTAGTTTAGAGCTCATTTGATTAGAACATCATCAGTTTGTTCACATTAATGGAGATTCTAAAGATCCTAAAGATGACAGTTTGGTGTTCCACAGGGTTCTGGATTACAGCCCATTATGCTCCTTTCATTTCCACACACTCAGATGTTTCGTTCCCAAACATGATGCTGCTTCTCAGTTCTACACTGATGAAATGCGATTATGTTAATCAGTTCGATCAGAACTCAAAGGCCAGTTTATAAACATTAAGACTTTCAGGATCATTAAAGAACTGAACTTTACTACACTCACCGGACCTTTAAAGACTTTTTGGAGAACCCAAAAACAGAGGCTTTCCCTTTCTTATAATCCATTTTTTCAGGTTTAAGACTCCATTCTATTTCTGAGTGAAGTAACAGTGTTCTGTGTGCTCCAGGTGGTTTATCGGCGATTGGTCTGACTGCAGTAAGTCGTGCGATGGAGGGACGCGCACGCGTACGGTTCTCTGCATCCGCAAAATCGGCCCTGCAGACGAGGAGAACCTGGAGGACGTTCACTGCCTGACACATCGACCGATTGAGAGCGAGAGCTGCAACAATCAGTCCTGTCCTCCACAGTGGGTTCCTCTGGATTGGTCTGAGGTGAGAGCATCAGGGTTCTACTCCAGTTCAGAGACCGACAGATTAAACATCTGAGAGAGCATCAGTAGGTGATTAGTGGGATTAGTTACGCCCTCGGTTTGAGATTACAGGTCAAGCTCCTGAGGTTTGTCTTGTTTACAGCTGTCAGGACAGAAGTTTCCAGTCCACACACCGTCCACACGCTGTCATGGACCTTCTGGACTGGAGACATTGAAATCAGGACCACAAGACTTTAAACTCTACAGCTTTAAAAAGAGTATTGTTGAATAAAGATGTCTTGTTTGTTTTTGTGTGTGTGTGTGTGTGTAGTGCACTCCAAAGTGTGGCCATGGCTTTAAACACCGCATCGTGTTGTGTAAGAGCAGTGATTTGACTAAAACGTTCCCACCAGCGCTGTGCTCAGAGCTCATCAAACCCCCGGTGCGGATGCGCTGCAGTCTGGGCCGCTGTCCTCCTCCACGCTGGATCCCTGGGGAGTGGGGACAGGTACAGACATGGGGTCACACTAATCCCCATCCGATAACTCACAACTTTGTGTCTGAGGGAGAGAGAGGGAGAGAGGAAGAATGTGTCATTGTGTGCATCTCTATCAATCTGCACGATGTTTTCTACCCTATTTTTATTTTAACTGGATATAAATAATAATTTGTGAAGCTAGTGTAGAGGAACGTCAGAAGAGACGTCCGCTCCAGCCGAGCTCCTGCGCAAGAGAACGTGTGTTTTAGTTAGAAGTCAACAGAATTTACACTCTGAAGATAAACTGAGGGCTTTAGAGAGGCAGTGACGTGTGACGCTGAGAGTGAGTGTGTGTGTGTGTGTGTTAGCACTGACTGCTGGTGCTAACGACGTCTTGAATGTTTGAGCTTTATCTGAAGATGAAGCTGCGTCAGAGCCAAGAACATGATGAAAGAGAGAGTGCACTTAGCTTCGTGACCTTTTCTCCGATCTGCAGCACAGAACAGGTTCTTCTCTACAGCATGACGGACCTAAAGCTGCTTTTTGAGCTCAGAAACTTCCATTTGACTCCCGCACCCGAAACCAGTGCTCTACTGTTTTTTTTAAACCAAAAACTTGTAAAAGATTTTATTTGTGAAACTGAGATAAAAACAATAACAGTATAAAAATATTCAGGCTTGTATTATAAGTTTGAATTTTCCAGCAAATCTACGTTAATTCCAGACACAAGGTCAAACCTCAGACACGGTTCATTTAAGGAAATTTATATTTGAAAAAAAAAAAAGCCTTGCAAAAAAGATGTGGAAACGTTTTATTTCATGTGGATTATCTGAGCGATTTTAAAGAAACTCGGACAAGATTCAGCAGCTCGTGTCGTCTAGAAATGTAGACGTGGCAAATTTACTAAGTGTAATCAATACTGCCAGTATTGTTTGCATTTAGCCACACCCACAAACTTCCATAAATGGAAGAAGAGCTGAAAAATTACAAAATGGTGACTAAACAGAGAAAGTGCAACCTGCAGGAAATTTTCCAGGAACGCAGAGCAGCAGCTTCCACAATAACCTTTATACTAGGGTGCCATTACTTTTGTCCTCATTAGATGGACAGACTTATTTGTCTTGATTTATGGATTTGTTTTGGATTCGCTTTCTTTCACGTCATTAATATGAAGCAACTGAGTTTCACAAAATGTTCATCTCCTCTCATTATCTGTAGCCGCTTTATCCTGTTCTACAGGGTCGCAGGCGAGCTGGATCCTATCCCAGCTGACTACGGGC
>JAOBAM010000018.1:45548090-45559356 GCA_025212355.1 Notarius kessleri
GAAGGAAATGTTTCTGTGTTTAGAACCTACACACAGATCCAGCACCATTTATAGACAAGTCATCAGTGAAGGGTTTTATTTTCTGGCTGAATTTCCCACAGGCTGCATTTGCAGTCCAGTTAAGTGTGTGTGTGTGTGTGTGTGTGTGTGTGTGTGTGTGTGTGTGAGAGAGAGAAAAAAGAGAGACCAACAATAAAAGGTGAAATCAGTAAACACCGCCTGGAACCATAAATGAAACTCTTATTGATGTTTTAAACAGCAGTGTGGCAGCTCCTCTTCCTCCTCCTAAAGATTTAAACTGAGTAATTGGCCCGTTGGTGACTCTGCAGAGCTGCCAGGTCTTGAGTACGTTACGTAATACACAGTCTGCCTTGTTTTGCCGGGCCTTTGGCCGTGCATCACCATGGATCTGTGAGGTGTTTTGGCGCTGCTTCATGCTTGGCAGCGAGGCTTTACCCGGAAACTAACAGCACTTAAGCGCTTCTTGGTCCAGCCTGTATGTGAGCACTGACTGACTGAGCAGCAGTAAGAGTTCCTGAATGGCCCTGAATTCCAGTGGGTGTCCAGTCTGATCCTGCTGTATTCCATAACCATCTCTGGGCTGTGACAGCTTTTCCTTTTGGACTTTTCCCCTCATCCAGACTCCAGCAGAGAGTCTTT
Source organism: Notarius kessleri (assembly GCA_025212355.1). Taxonomy (NCBI): domain Eukaryota; kingdom Metazoa; phylum Chordata; class Actinopteri; order Siluriformes; family Ariidae; genus Notarius; species Notarius kessleri. Next base: position 45,548,751 of record JAOBAM010000018.1, read on the forward strand.
ATGGATTTAGGCAGGCAGATGGCAGGCGTTTAAGTGGGACATGTTTATGGTCAGTGGGTTCACTCGAGTTAGAGACTCCCTCCCAGTCCCACGCTGAAGCTCCAGAGCTGCACAAACACTTGCACTCAGCATACTGTTTGTCTGCCAGTGGCCATGCGTCGGAATAAAAATTCCTGCCAGAGAGGAAACCAAAATTCACAACACACTGATGGAGTCCTCATGCTTTCTCAGGGTGAAGAATTTCTTCTGCCCTCTTACTGAAGCAGAACATCACCACACAGTTGATTGGGTGCTGTAACTGGCGTTCTGTGCACACGGACAGAAGTGAGCACAGCTACAGTCTTGTTTCCAGTAAAATAAGGGTACTGTATGGGTCGGGTAGTACCAGTAACTGGTGCAGTATACATGAGGAAGTGTGAGCAGATGATGGAGGAGAAGTGGAGTAGAGCAAATTGGATAAGAACACCGCAGTATCAGTGTTAACAGATGTGTCTACCTCCTGGGGCTACAAACATCACCAAGGGCAATCGTGAAGTGAGAAAACGAACCTGACATCCAGCTTAATCACAGAGGGATCTGCTAATCATCTAATCTTACACCACATTCTCTACAGACTCCTGCTGCTCCACACACACACACACACCACTGATCACACAACAGAACAATACAAACCGCGTCCTTTCAACTACGGCTGAACACAAGTTTATTCATGAGTACACCTTTATAGTTTGTGGGAACGTGAATGTGATGATGTGAATGTCATGATGACTGTCATGGCGCTGAAAGCTGAGGTGCTGTGCAAACAGATGCCATAAACTCGTTTATAATCTGAATAAAGTTAGTGAGGTAAACACATCCATTCCAGAAAACTCCTCAGTAAGGACTAGTGTTAACTCTCCAGTTTGGTGATTTGTGCATTAATATAACTATTAACTAGCAACCTTCACCCATTAAATTCTTTACTAACAAGCAACTTTACTGGCATGATCGTTAGATATTTATCTGAAATGAAATGAGTGTGGCAAAAACAGACCCTTTCTCCCTCATCACCTGTAACCACAACAGTCTTATGTTGGCATGGAAACATGTGATTCAGTGATATCCAGTAAAAACAAATATTTATGAACACTTTTCCAATTCTGACCTCCAACAGCGCAACATGACCTTGTAGAAAAAAGAAAATGCTAAAATTGTGGTGTTCAGTGTGATGTTTTCGTTCCTGTGTTCCTGGTTTGGAAGATGTGCAGTTTGATTTTGTTTGTTTTCTTTTCCCATCAGCAAAACACAGTTCATGTCTCTGCCTGTTTGGATTGTGTTTTCGTCTCTGTAACTCGGAGAACTCGCTCACGCTGACTGTGTTTCTAACTGAACTAATCGTCACCAATTCCACTCCACTGTATAGTCCTGTCTTGCTGCATGTCATCAATCATCCTCAGAGAGTGACGGTTATCACATGCTTCTTATGAGATGTTATGTCACTGATAACGCCTTCCCAAACTGCTTGTGCAGCACTGTGTAGAACCATGTGGAGAAAAAAAACTGTAAGCAGTGTCAGAAATCAGAACGTTTGGATCCCGCTACTTAAATCTCCTCATGCTTGTTGTAATCTCTACTCTTCACTGGGCTTGGAGGGGGAAAATATAACAGATTTATAAATTAAACAGAATTCCTCGAGAAAGAATCAACATCGATTCACAAAATATCAGACTTCTAATTCTACTTACGCATATACACACATCTATATAAAGTGTGCACCAGTCCTGAGCCTACAGTGGAGTTCTGGACTCTGATTGGTCAGAAGGTGTTGATTAATTCTCTATAACAGCAGCTCTGACAATAGTGCAAGTTTATATTAATGCACTCGTTCTGATACTTTATCATTTCTATAGCAACAGCTCGTTCACAGGGGCATGGACAGCAGATGCTCCATAACCATTTTAGGAGTCTAAGTATCCTTATTCCTCCATATAGAAACGTTTTACATTTACATACACTTCATTATTCAGGATATGACATGATGGGTCGTGTAAACTGCATATTCCATTCGGGTATTCTGGATTTAGCATTATCTGATTAAGATTTGTGGGCGATGCTGATGATATTTGGGTTTTAGGAGCGTTCTATGGATGTGTACACAACACATTCAGACCAACTAGACAATCGGTGTCTGTACGTAAACGGGAATATTAGCGAAATATTCTTTTTCGTTATCCACGTACACAGCTTGGTCAGAATGTTGTGGGGTTTTTTTTTTTTGGAATAAGGACAAAAACCGGGATATTTTCAGCAAGTAAACACAGTGAGTGAGTGATATGGTGAAGTTTCTGACAGGAGAAATGTGTTTATTTAACATTTTATGGCAGGAGTCTCCAGTGTCAGGTACTAACTTGTTCCATGAACATTAAATGTAACTATAAACAGATAAATAGTATGACTCCTCATTCTTCTAATAAAAAATTATAATTAAGTTGCTGTGGTTCAAGAGGAGTAAACACGTGGGGACGTGCTGTTATAGGAAAATAATTGAACTTGTATGTTTTTAAAAATCCACAAGAAATATTAAATATTTGACATTATATTTCTTTTCCCACAGAAACATTTTGTAAATTATCACTTGATTTTACTTTCCTTATAGACTGGGAGTTCTCCTTCCTGCATTGTCCTAGTCTTAATAAAAATATATTGTCTTTTGTTTGTTCACAATGGATGAAAATAATGTTCTGTTTCAAAAGCAGCAAGAATTCATAAAAATGTACGAGAAGTAAATAATCCAAAGGTTAACAAATATTTTTGAAACATTTATTTAAACTGCAGAATGTGGAGATTCCATAAAACCTCGCAAAGCAAAACAGTGGAGCAAATTAAATTCCTCTTGTTTGCTGTTGTGCACCTGAGCGCTTGATGGAGAGTGGCGAGGTGCGTCTGGACACCTGGGTGAACGGCTCGACCATGTTGGTGGTGGAACAGGAGCGTGCCACCGCTGATGGCATTTCTACAAACCCATCAATTACACACGTCTCTCAGAGCCGAGCTGCTCATCCGTCCCTGTCCCTGCTCTGTCCTCGGTGCTGAGGAATATTCATCACACCACCCAGCTCGGAGTCTGCCTGCTAATGAACATCACACTCATTCTAGCTCATAACATTACGCACGTTAAGTACAGGCCTGTGCCGAGGGAGACGCCTTCACTGTCCACTTCACACCATCATCTCACTTCACTGACAGTGTGTTAATGTGGTGCTTTATTCAGCATTTAACATGTGGAGCTACACTGAGACATATTTATAATGATAGTGTGTCAACACCCAAAAAACAAGTAAAGAGGAAGGCAAAGAACGTGTGTGGGGGGGTCTGTTCAGGATGTATATCTAAGCACAGAGCTAATCATCTTGTTTCTATAGGAAAGTCTGTGATTGTGATCTCTTTCGTCATATACAGTTTAACAGTTTATATATATTACACACACACGTACGCACACAAGTTTTCATTCAGACTCCTTAGTTGTGTGTGCACATTTTACCATTTAAAATGGTAATAATTTGTGCAGAAATGTTTATAAACACTCAGAAAATGAGTAAAACCCCTTTATAAGTTTGACCTCATTAAAAACGCCAGCATCACCATGAATATACATAAATATTCAAATTTTGAAACGCCCACCCCATGTCCTTCTCCCAAACCAATATCCAGAATATCGCTAACATGGTCTCACTTAGCTGTCCATGAGGAGTCTAACCTGTCAGAACATAATGTTGCCATGACAACCACACTGTACATTACTAACATTAAACGTGTCAGATAAACATGTAGCTTCCACAGCTAAATGTTTCTGGCATGTTGTCCTCAATTCATTTGCATATCTGGATCATGATGGGTTCAAATCGTAAACGCTTCAGGACAAGCGCATGCATAGCCCCACCCCCTGATTAATTAATTATTTAAAAAAATTTATTTGAATCTGAAGTATTGACATGTAAGTCAGCTTTGGAAGAAAGAACGTGAATTTAGACATGCAGTAACCTGAAAATCCAAATCTGTGTAATCAGAATGAATATTTTCAGATCAGATTCTCTGAAGTCTGATTTTTATAAGAATGCTTTATTGGAAGATTTGTTAAGAAGCTAAACGTAGAATCCCATGTTAGCATGTTAGCTCGTTATGTCCAGTTTCCTGTGTTGAGTGACACTGTAATACACATGCCAACAGAAAAAAAAAAAAAAAGCACCAGACGTTTTGTCTGAGATTTGGAGTGTTTACACGCGCTGGCACTTTGTGTTGGAAAAAGGCGACACGGGCATGGCTCCACAGCTGGATCCGGGCTGAGATGAAAGGATTCCGGAGCTCTGTGTGGAAGTGTTTACGGTGTTGGGAGACTGGAGATGTTTCCCAGTACTCCGTTCACAAGCTTCTGTTTTTCCTCCACTTAATCCTACGCCGCTCTCACCGATGTCTGGCCCGAGACGTGCATTAGTGTCCTTTTGGTTATTGTCCTGGATGGACAGTGGCGGATTGGAGGCTCCCACGCCACACTCGGCACTTCTGGAACAGAAAAGCAGGATCTTTTTTCTTCTTCACCTTGAATGGAGTTAATTTGTCAGCTTGACTTCAGTCTCGCTCAACCTTCTGTCTCACTTTCTGTGTCTCTGTTAGACTGTCTCTCACAACAGGGGTACACTTCTCACTTCCTGTGGTACAATATGGCTCTTCTCAGCAGGCACTTCCTGGGCACCATGTCAGCGTCTCAGTAACACTTATAGTAGCAGAGATGAGAGTAGAAAGAAGAAGCGTCCTGACTGAGAGACTCGCTTCATTTCCGTCTCGGTGCCTCTGCATCACGTCTTCAGTTTGATACAGTTTCTTCAGGGGCCTTCAGTTTGCTGTGTTTAGTTCAGAATTGACCGCATATATATATATATATATATATATATTACACACATCTCGTTTATTATTTCACTTGGTCATGTATTGGATCATTGTTGAGTTATTTATGAGTGTGGCAGTCAGCTGAACTCACCGCATTTGAACCTCACGTCCTGTCACTCAAACTGATCACGGCAGCATTGAGGAAAGTAACTTGTTTGTGCTTGTGTGAATTTTGTTCAGCTTCCTGCCACATATCCTGTCACTGTACTCTCTCTCTCTCTCTCTCTCTCTCACACACACACACCAGTTTGATGCAGTCAGTGTGAGGCTTAATGCATGTAACATATGTTGGATTATAAGTGAATTTACACTACATAATGTTCCCTTTCCAAAAACGGCTCCTTTCATTTCCAGCCCCCCCAATTTTACTCAGATTGTGTGGTTTTAAAAAAAATTATTCTCTAAGTGCTTCTGGATTGATTGATTGATTTATAAATGACAGTGTCCAGCACTCTCTTCGGTCATGATGTTAGTTGTTGCATAGTGACTTGTTTGCGAAGATGTTGGTGCTCAAAGTTTCAGAGAGAGAGAGTGAGAGCGCAGATGACAGAATTTACACACAGGCAGACTCAGTTTTGTTGTGTTACTTTGTTGGTTGGTGTCGACTCTAATCAGTGGATGTCACTAGTCACAAATCACTAGTCTGCGTGTTCAGGATAAACATTTACCTTTACTTATTTTATCTGGTGCTTCTTTACAAAGTGACTTGAAATTGAGCAGTTGAAGGTTTAGGACTCAACACAGGCAGTTTAGCAGTAATAGGATTTGAACTCTCAACCTTCTGATCAGGAGCCCAAAGCTGTAACTTCCCAGTAGCGATTGATAAAATGATCGGCATTGATCTATGGTTGTTTGTTTGTTAGCCAGAGAAAGAAGCACTGCTGTGTGTTGTTGTCTTTAGTAAAAAAAAAACAACTTTTCGTTAGAAGTATTTAAGATCATGAGTTTGAATCCCAAAGACACCACAGCCATCATTGGCCAGAAGTCCAAGAGAGCAAAATTGTCCATGCGTTCTGCATGGGAGGGACATTCTGTGTCTGACCCGTCAATCACAGTGATGCTAGCCAATCATGGGCATCTGTGAGCTCACGTATGTGGAAAAGGGCGGCGAGCTCTTTCCTCTGAATGTGTTTAATGCTGCATGTTGTTGGCTCCATGTGTCTCAGAAGAAAGGTGTTTTAGTCTTCACCCTCCCTGTTCAGTAGCTGTCATGTTGATAGAGGAGGAAAAAATATTGGAAAAACATTCCAGAATGAGGAATCTGACAGTGCATGGATGAAACTGCAAACTACAGCACGGTGTAGAACAAAACCTGTTCTATAACTCACTCTCACACACTCAAACACTTCACTGAGCCAAAATAAAGACCGTAGCCAGGAGGAAATGACATCTTTATGTGCGATGGGAAAACACCTCAAAGTTGTTCATCTCTGAATAAGTAAATACTTTCTGCCGAGGGCATAAACACAATCCTTCGAGGTGTTCTCACGAGAGAATTAAAGACTTTCACGGATTCAAATACTTGCTTATTTCACTTTCTGTATTATTTCATGTAAGTAGCTTCTCATATTTATCTAAATAATTTCACTGTGGAGCACCAGACCACAGGACTGAGCAGCTCACTGGAGCTGTGACTTGACTCATTAACGAGGCTCTGAGGAAGGAGTCTCCGTTCCTACAGCCGTGTGTGTGAGACGCCTTTAATGCCACACCACCGTTCAGTCTGTGTTCCTGCGAAGCTGAACCCTGTGCTTCTGTGTGCTTTTTGAGAAGTGGGTCATTCGCATGTCCTCATGAAGATCTCGTATCTCAGTGTTGCATTAATCATACAGTGTAACGTCTCCTTTAATGGCTCTCCTACAGTGTGTTTAGGAAATGGAGAATGTACACCATCACAATTAGCTTCACAGGTAGAGTTTTGCCTGTGTGTGTGTGAGAGAGAGAGAGAGAGAAAAGGCCAGACTAAAATTGCTAATGAGGCACATTGAGTGTATTAATGAGTTGATTTTAAATAGAGCTGGAGATTAAAGATGGCTGACGTCATGAGTGTTTCCTGTCTCGCCGTTAGAATCTGAAGGAGAAATGGGATGCTGAGCTGTGAGCGGTGGTGTGTAACGCTGCAGCTTTACTCATTAACCACTCGTTTAAAGCGCACTCATCCATCACCTCTATTTATCTAATCCAATTCAGTGTTTTTGTGAACAGATATTTATAAAATGTCTCATCTTTTTATTTTTTATCCCCTGGTGCTCGTTATTACTTTTAGATGTAAGACACTGATCTTTTCTTTTGAGCTCCTAATCAGATGATCATGATGATGATGATTATTATTATTAACCTTTATTTAACCAGGAAATACTCATTGAGATTAAAATCTCTTTTACAAGAGCATCCTGGCAAAGACAGGCAGCAGCACAGTTAAAACTTAGAGCAAACATATATCCTTACACACAACATAAAATAATTTGCAGAATAAATTACACAAAAATAATTTGTAGTAGGTGTTACAGGTGTAGATGGTGTTGATGAAAAATGTTTCCATTTCAGTTTTGTGAAATTGCTTTATTGAATTGTCTGAAAATCCACCTCATTAGCATAAACACTTGTGATTTTTGCAAGTTTTTACGAAATTCATGTGTTTCCATTCAAAATTTCAAAATTGTGCGTTAAGCAGGGTAATGGAAACACAGCCAGTGTTTGCTATTGCTGGCTAATGAGTTTGGAGCCCAAATTTTTACAAATGGAGAATCGTACAGAGTAATTAGCACCAGAAAAAGCAAGAGGGTGTGAAATGTAAATATTAGAAGTATGTTGTAGGCACCTGATGGCCACCGGATGTTCTAATGCACACCTGTAAGGGAGAGTTCAGGGAGGGGCATTCAGCTGGTTGACACACGACATCGTACTGGTTGAATCCTTCATAGTCAGACCTCACCCTGTGACAGTGTTCATTGTTAAATGTGCTATACAAATAAACATTAACTGAATTGAATATGCTTCAGGAAAGCACTCCACTTTAGCACGTGTGTGGTTTTACTCATGCTCTCTCACTCGCTCTCTCTGTGACGTGTTGGTGGGTTGAAAAATACTACTTTTGTGTGTCAGTTTGCTCTCATGTACAGAATATCCTGCTATTTTTCAGTTTCAGATTTTTTTTTATTTAAGTTTGTTAACAAACTGTTCTGTCCTGATGCAGGATGTGTATCGTATAAGTGTTTTTAAGTATCTTTGTTATTTTTGTCAAATCACTCAGCCCCTAATCAGAGGAACAGAATTCAACAGATATGATCAAATAATTTCACACTAACTTTATTAGTGTGTGTGTGTGTGGTGTGTGAGAGAGAGAGAGAGACACACACACACACAACAGCAAAGTGGAGTTTGTCCACACACACACAGCAGTCACCCTTTAATCTAAGCTGACTAGATTAAAGTCTTTCTCTCAAACACATGCACTCACTCTCACTCTATCTCCTGTCCTACATGGATGGATCAAAGAAACACACACACTAGTGCCTGGCCTTTAGACACTAAAAGCAGATTGTTTCCTCAATGAACAAATAATACACTGTGTGTGTGTGTGTGTGTGTGTGTGTGTGTGTTTGTTCTGATCTTGGAGCTGAACAATTGTGTAATCAGGCGCTGAGTGTTTTGATGTTTTTGTTTTGAGCAGCTCTGAGTTTGTAGCTAATGAGTGCTAATTTTGTTGACATTAGCAATATACAGTAGTTCTGGTTTATTTCAGTGCATACGCTATGTGTGTTTTCGCTGTCTGTGTTTTCACTATGGTTAAATTCTTAAATCTGATTTGGTTACGAGTTGTGCATTGTTTTATAACAGTGATCACTGCAGCTGTAACATCAGTCACAGGTTTATATTAATGCACTTGTTCTAATATGTTATTTCTATGGTAACAGCTCCATCACAGTGACTAAACAGAGTAAAAAATGTGTAATTGTAAATTTTTGACGTTTGTAATTGGTGTATTGTTTCTGGAAGGAGTCTCCAGTGTCAGCGCTCTGTAACAGTCAGAGGTGAAGCTGGAACTTTTAAGTTCTCTGATGTCTTCAGTTTACACCTCTGTGTGTTTTCTCAGTAACACGACAAGCTGCGTTTTTCTGACATTAAATCCTGACTATAAACTGTTAATGTGTCACTAAACTGTCTGAGTTTTTAGTAACCCTCTTCCTTTCTGATGAAACTCATCTTGGAATGTCAGCTTTGCTTTCGGTTCTCAAAGCAGTTTATTTTTCTGCCACTCTGTTTCTCTCTGTCCATTTCTCTCTCTCTCTCTCTCTCTCTCTCTCTCTCTCTCTCTCTCTCTCTCTCCAACACACTTTCACTCTAATCTCATATTTAATTAAGTTCACAGCAGCTAATGCAGGGATTTAAAACCAGCTGCTGTTCCTGACCACGCACCTGTCGCCGTGTCCGTCCGTCTGTCCCCCCACACCCCCTAGTGTGTGTGTGTGGGGTTATTAGTGGTACTGAGACTGAGAGCAGTGTATCTATAGGAGCTTAGTAGAAATAAAGGTGGAGTGATGAGCTTGTGGCTGTTTTTTCTTGGCAGAGTTTGAGCTGAATTCAAGCTGAATGATGATTTCCTTTGCTTTCACTAGAGCTGTGATGTGTAAACATGACTGAGCTCGTGAAGAGTGTAAAGGTTTCTGTTATATCCTGTTTCAGCGAGTTTAATCTGGCCGTGTCTGTTAGCGAGTCAGGCACTCGTCTATTCACCATCAACCCCCTCCCCCTCATCCTGTCTCAGCTTTCTGCACTGGTCAGTTTACAGCGACCCAGCCACACACTTTAATCTTCACACATTCATCAGCTACACACACACACACACACACACACACGCTGAGTGTCTGGACAGTGCTGCTGTGACTGATGGTCATCCAGGGAGGAGCACATCTGATTTGAGATCTGTACAAATCCCATAACAGACTAGAAACTGTCAGTGTGTGTGTGTGTGTGTGTGTGTCAGGAGTAACCTGTAGTGGTGTCAGGATAAATATCTAACACTATGGACAAGCAGACATTTATACTCTCATCAAAGTGTCTGTTAAAGTAAAGACGTGAGGCATGATAAGCTGATGCTTTTATTACTGCATGTGTCGATCACCCTCCTGTTTATTAACTCATTCACTCATCTTCAGTAAGAGCTTTATCCTGGTCAGAGGGTGGCAGTGGATCCGGAGTCTATCCCCAGAACACTGGGAGTAAGGTGGGAAAAGATCCTGAATCGATTGAGAAATAAAAGAGCCATTCTGTGAGCTGAAAGAGTAATTTCTTCTTGTTTTAAATGAGTTGATTTGATTTAGAGTCCAGCATTGTTCAGTTATTAATTATCAGCTCATGAGTTTATTATAAGGTTTACTTATGGGCTTAGCAGAAAAATCATTATACAAAAACAGTCGGGTTCCTCTGCCACCTCGCTAATTTCATGGTTGACTTCTGACCTCTGTTATGAGGAACCCACACAGAGAATAATTTGAGCTCAATACTACTAGCCTTTCAGTTTTTACTTTTTATTTAAATCATTTTCAAACCAACACAATACAAAATGTTAAAGTGGTGCTGAGAAGGGTTCACTGAATCAGTTGAAGGAGATATGCAGAACCTTTATTTTTAAATAAATTTCTGAGTGGATAGTATCTCCATTCTTGACTCTTGTATGCTG
>JAOBAM010000018.1:45699276-45710181 GCA_025212355.1 Notarius kessleri
GGAAGGTAAGTGGCAGAATCACTACACCTGAGGTTGATTAATGTGTGTTTGTGTGTCTTCCCCAGTAACTGCGCCCAATATATAAGGAGGGAGAGAGCAGAGGGAAGAGAGCTCTCCCTGACGAGACGACGCATGTGTGTGTGCGCGTCCGAGACTTATGTAACACTGAAAAGTGGACAATAAAATAAGTTTTACTGATAACGGTTCTGGCCTGCCGTCTCTCTGTGCTCCGCCCAGTCATTGAACATATTACACAAACTAATGTTAATGGTGTTAAAACAGCCACCATCAAATGGTGCGATTGGAGTCTTGTTCTCGGACTCAACTTGGATTAATTGTCGACTTGACTCAAAATTTTTTTTATGACTTGGACTTGTCTCGGACTTGAACACTGGGGATTTGAGACTGGGCTCAGACTCAAACTCGAGGTTTAGTGACTCGACTACCACACTGGCAGTAACTAGACACAGATGCACCTCATCATATGTTACCTACTGGTTCAACCTGCCTCCTCACTGTTCACAGTCGATGCTCAACCATGCTTCCACTGCCACATACCCTAACTGCCCAACCCAGGCCAGGGAGTCATCTGGCCTGCAGTTGACCCCCCCACCCCACCCCAGCGGGAGAGGTAATCTGCCACCACCATCAGCACCCCCAGCCTGTGGACTACCTCAAATTTAAAGGGCTGAAGGGCCAGATACCAACGAGTAATCAGCACATTGGCATCCTTCAAGTGGTGGAGCCACTGGAGCAGGGCATGGTCAGAACAGAGGATGAATGGGCATTCAAGCAGGTAGTACCGGAGAATGAGGACTGCCCACTTGATAGCCAGACTCTCTTTATCTAACTTGTTGGACTTTGACTCTCGCATGGCGGGCTGATGTACAGCACTGGATACTCCTCCCTCTCCACCACCTGGGACAAAACAGCCCCCAGCCCTCTGTTTAATGCATCAGTCTGTAAAACAAAAGGGAGAGAAAAATCAGGAGAATGCAACAGCAGGCCCCAACACAAAACCGCCTTTATCTGAGCAAAAGCAAGTTCGCATGGCTCCGTCCACTGGATCAGATCTGGTGACCCCTTTTTAGTGAGGTTAGTCAGTGGGCTGGTGACATCCAAAAAGTTAGGCATGAACTGCCTAAAATAGCCAGCCAGTCCCAGGAACTGGCTCACCCCCTTTGTGGTCTTAGGTCTCAGGCAGGCTGCAATCACTGCAGTCTTTTCAATTTGGGGAAGCACCTGCCCATGACTCAAATGAAAGCCCAGATACCGTACTTCCACCCATCCAACTGCACACTTTTTCAGGTTTGCTGTGAGCCCAGTGCACCTCAGCAACCTCAGAACCACCCTAAGATGCTGTAAATGCCACCCCCAATCATTACTATAAATGATTATATCATCGAAGTAGGCCACTGCATATGCATTGTGGGGATGGAGAATTTGGTCCATGAGACATTGAAATGTTGCTGGTGCCCCAAACAATCCAAAAGAAAGGGTGACAAATTGATCTAAGCCAAAAACAGAGTAGAAAAGGCCATTTTCTCATGGGATAATGGATTCAAGGGGATCTGCCAATGTCCCTTTGTTAAATCCAGTGTTGAGTAAAAACAAGCCATGCCTAACCAATCGAGCAGGTCATCAATGCAAGGCATCAGATATGTGTCTAATTTAGACACTGCATTGATTTTTCTATAGATGATGGCAGCAGTGCAGCGGCTTCTCTAGCTCTCGGTGGTAGCGTTAAATTTAGCACTACTACTGCCAGTAAAATGGCAATTAAGGACAGCTTAGCAAAGCTAAAGGAGCTAAACAGTGGTCTCCATGCTCCTTTTTCTCCAGAGCTCAAAGCAATACTCAGTAGGCTTCGGATTTTATGAACAACAGCACGTAACAGCCGGTGGAGCTGGCTCGGAGTCAAGAGGAGGCGGTGTGCGCAGAAGCAGAAGAGGGGCAAGCGGGCTGGCCTACTAACCAGGCTAAGAGCTAACACTAGCAGGCCAGCTATTCCATTGCTCTTTTTATCCAACATCCAGGCTTTGGATAATAAAATTGATCTGTTATGACTGAGACTGTGCCAATGGGAAATGCAGAGCTGCAGTGTCTTTGTTCTAATGGAGACGTGGCTTAATAACAACATGCTGGACTCCATCTTCGAGCTTAATGGGCAGCTGAAACCTTGACTGAATGCAGAGGTGCACTCCTTGCTGAGAACCCGTGATGCCATATTTAAGGATGGTGATGCAGCAGCACTCAGAGCAGTGAGAAGGAACTTGTCAGTGGGCATAAGGAGAGCAAAGTCCACATATGCTCTCAAGATCCAGGGCCATTTCAACTCAAGTGACCCACAGAGCATGTGGAAGGGCATCAGGTGCATCACCAACTACAAGAAGAGTGATGTACAGTGCCCTGAGGACCCAGTGCTCCCTGACACCCTGAATGCCTTCTACGCTCACTTTAAGGCCTCCAACACCACCACTCCCTCCCGGCTCAACCCCTCCTCCGATGAGCCCCCAGCCATCAGCATAACAGCAGCAGAGGTGAGGAAAACACTGCAGTAGGTCAATCCCCCAAAAGCCCCAGGCCCTGATGGGATCCCAGGCAGGGTTTCTGAGGGACTGTGCTCACCAGCTGCTTGAGGTTCTGACAGATATATTCAACATCTCGCTGACTCAGGCCAGAGTCCCATCATGCCTCAAGACAGCCACGATCATCCCTGTGCTGAAGACCTCCATAGCATCATGCCTCACTGACTACCGCCCCGTTGCACTCATCCCTGTCACCATGAAGTGCTTTGAGAGGCTGGTGATGAGGCACTTGAAACAGACCATCGACATGGCAGAGGACTCACCCCAGTATGCTTACAGGCAGAACCGGTCCACAGTTGATGCCATCTCTGCTGTGATCCACCAGGCCCTCTCTCACCTGGAGTACAAGGACTCCTACGTGAGGCTGCTGTTTCTGGACTTTAGTTCTGCATTTAATACCATCACATCCTGCAAAAATTGGCAGCGCTGGGAACCTCCATCCCTGTGCAATTGGGTCCTGGATTTCCTCACCTGCAGGCCACAGCGTGTCAGGATTAACACCACCACTTTCTCCACCAACACGACTCCCCCCAGGGCTGTCTGCTCAGCTCTCTGTTGTACACACTGATGACCTTCGACTGCAGGGCTCACTACGAGAACAATCTCGTGGTGAAGTTCGCTGATGACACAGTAGTTGTTGGACTCATCACCAACGGGGACAAGTCATCGTACAGGATGGAGGACCTGATAAGGTGGCGCGGGGACAACAACCTCAACATCCAGAAGACCAAGGAGATGGTTGTGGATTTCCATAGGGCTGGCACTCCCCCACCCTACATTGATGAAGAAGCTGTGGAGATGGTTCCCTACGTCAGGTACCTCAGAGTACACCTGACCAACACGCTCACCTGGCGCACCAACACCACGGCCATCATAAAGAAAGCCCAGCAGCGCCTCTACTTCCTGAGGAAACTGAAGAGGGCAGGACTGGGGGCTGATGTCCTCAGGTCCTTTTACAGCTGTGTTGTGGAGAGCATCCTGACGTCCTGACTCACGGTGCGCTATGCTGGCTGCATTGTGGCTGAGGAGGCGGCGCTGCAGAGGGTGGTCAAATCTGCACAGAGGACCATCGGGTGCAGCTTACCACCCATCAGTGACATCTACACCACCAGATGTAAAGAAAGAACCACCTGCATCCTCTGTGACCCCACCCACCCTGCACACTAACTTTTCACTCCCCTGCCCTCTGGAAGGAGGCTGCGCTGCATCCGGGCAAAAACATCTAGACTGAAAAACAGCTTCTACCCGGATGCAGTCAGACTGCTGAACTGCTCGACCCCCATATACTGAACACTACGCACCTTACCAACGTGCCTTAATACTGTGAACTGTTGTTGCTCGTATTTTTGCTGCTGTACTTTTGCACTGAACACCTTTAAGCTGTTGCTACTGTAGTACATTGTGCAACAGTTTACTGTCTTTTGAATTTTAATGTTATCCTAGATAGCTTTTTAGTTTATTCAATTTTTAAATCCAACCTTAGTTTATTCTATTTGTTATTTAAATATTTTTTACTTAGTTTTTATTTATTTATTTAAATTTAGTTACTTATTCAAGCTGCACACACCGAGACCTGGGTAACTGTGTTTCGTTCTCATCATGTCACATGGTTTGAATGATAATAAATCTGAGCCTGAATCTCAAACGCACAGCGCACTGAAAGTCCCATGATACCTGGAGCTTCCTCGACCTCAGGATCGTCCTCCTCATGTGGTGGAGGTGGAAAATCATCTGGATCGGCTTGGAACGGTGTCGGCATTGCGCCCATTTTAGACAATCTGCTCTGAGGCTCGTCCCTGCAACCAACCAACAAACACACAAATTTGTGATCCAGTCACCGTACCCATAAAGAAAAAACTTTATGTTGTTTACGCTCCAAACTCACACAGAATAAAAGTATAAATGCAGGTGATTTTGTAAAACTCTGATGAAATCTTTAGTTTAAGGTGTTTGTGTATAAAATGAAGCTGAAAATGTGTCAACGTTGATTCAGAGATGGAACTACTTTTTCAGAGGGAGGAGTCTTGTGGTTGTTGTGCATCTCTGATGGCGTATGGATACCACAAGTCCGTCAGTAAAGTGTAAAGGAACTGGAGCTACTGTTTACTATATAAAAGTCCATAAGTTCAGCTCACTCGAGTTTGTTGACGGTGTAGTGGGTGCTGCTTTATGTCCCGGGGCTCCCTCATGCCCGTGTTCGTAATTTCCCTGAGGGAACCCTCCCAAAGGGATCAATAAAGTTTTATCTAATCTAATCTCTAATCTACCTTCTGGCTCTCCCCTTTTATTTACTCTGTCATAGTTAGTTTTGCTGGAGTCCCTGCTTGCACTCAGTGCAAAACGTATACTGTTCTTACTCATCAGGTGACATTGGGCATACTTAACAACCTGTGTTTTCTCTCTCTTCTCATTCTGAGGGAGTTTGGAGTAAATAGCCCTCTATTCTGTTGGCTGTAATAATCAGATGATCACCTGCTTCTCTCACGCAGCCGCTCATTAGAGGAGTGTGAGGAGATGTCCGAGGGCGGTCCTCGTCTGTCATCCTGAGGCGAGTATGAACGATACGACTCGATCTCAGACAGATCTACAGGAAACAGGAAGTCAAAACATCAACACTAAAGCACCATGTCGAGAAATTTCAGATCCACTTCCACAGATTTCTAAAATGAACTGGAGCAGGAGAGAACTCAAAACCAGAAATGTGAGCCGCTAAACTGAGGCCAGCGATGTCGTGCTGCAGAAAAAAAATAATAATAATAGTGTTCAGATCATTTCTGTGATGTCCAAGTGAATTTATTCATATTTCTGACCAATCAGTGAGAGCTTTACACATGCGTCTCCAGCCCCACCCACTCCCACACCACACCCCTCAGCCAGTGAGTGCAGTTTTGTTTACGTTGAGGCAGTGTGAAAGCAGATCTGATTCAGCAAACAGGAAAAGGTGAGAAAACATCTGAAAACTGGAAGTTGAACGTTGTTAATATTCACAGAGGAATCTCACAAACAGATGAAGCACTGATGCACAATAACCGTAACAGCTTCTTCAGTTCAAACCATTTAATTATTCATTCGTTCATTTTCAATAAATCAGTTTATTCTGGCCATGAGCTCAAAAACAAAATGTTTTTTTTACAAACATTAATATTAAAGAAAAGGATTACATAATATTAAAAAATCATCAACATAAAACAATGTGCTTTTAATTTTTTTTAATATAAAACGATACAGTAGTATTAATATTTTAAAGACATAACAGTAAGCAGCTTAGTGCTGTTCAGTCTCACCGAAAATGTTTAACACTAAATAGCAGCAGCGTTCAGAAATTTGCGAGTGGGAATCTAACTACCCCGAAACCATACTTCATTAATAGTCCAAAAAGTTAAGATAATCAGAAAGAGGTGTTATAGCACACGTGGCCAGGACGCAAGACAAGCAGCCCGCAGCCTCTTTATAACTGGAACGTGTGAACTTGGGAAAAATAATCCTGATCCGACCCGTAATACTTTACTTCATCACTTCCACAGTGTCCAGAGTTCACCGCAGCTCTGTAGTGTAGCCATCTGAAGGTCGTTACCGTAAACTGCCTTATATACGTGCACTAAGGTCTCTACTGCAGCTGCTTGAAACTCAGACGACACCGAATGCCTGTGTGCTGCGTTTGATACAAGTCACATTCACATCTAAAACGACTCAGAAGCACGTCGTGTGCTGGCAGTGCTGTAACCACAAATTCACTTTGGTGGGACGAGGAACTATACAAATAAAACCATGATCGTTTTCCTGATCTGTACGGTTAAAAATGCGTCACACTTGTTTATGTGAGGTGGAGGTCAGACAGCAGGAAGAGCGCTGATGATAAAAATGAGTTATTTAATCATTAAAGCGTACAGTCTACTGTCAATCTTCCATATCAATGATGCCATGAAATACATTCATGACACTGAAAATGATTAAAATAATGTTAATAATTGGTGATTTGAGTTTGTCATTACAAAGTAAATGTATTAAAATGTAACATTTTATTTGTGTGAACATCATCCCGTGAAGTCTGTATCGGGATTCGTCTCTTATTGTGCCTTTAGTGTGCATGTCTCATGCCTAGTCATAAAGAGATTTTTTGTCCATTAACACGTTTCATTCACACTTCCCTGAGGCAGCAATGAGGTTTAATTGGTTCGACTCACCATCTGGCTCTGAATCACTGTCAGCCATGGGTGGGATCCGAACCAGAACTTTCCTGCAATCTCTCTGGACCACCAGCTGCAGTTTTCCTCGTGATTTTTCAATCAGCTTCCCTGCATCACTCAGAGACAGATTCTCTGTGACCGTCCCGTTTATCTGAGACCAAAATAAAAAAACTCTTACACAAACATCATCAGACTCCATCAGCTTCCCAACACACTGGGACACGTGCAGACAAGAATTTCAGGGTGTTGTCATGCATGTGATGGATATAATAATATACATAGGAAATCATCTACTGCAGCTTCACTGGCATTCTGTTGATAATGAGAGAATGTAACATGTGCAGAGGGAGACAAGTGGAATAAAGGTGTGCTGTTTAAATGTGAGGTCATTCTGTGGTGCTGACCTTCAGGATGATGTCTCCCTCATGGAGGTTGCCGTCTTTGGAGGCCAGTCCTGTTCCAGTCATCTCTTTAATGAACAGCTGACTGCCCAAACGCAGCCCATATTCTAAAACACAGACACACGACAGGAGAGAAAGACAAGGACATGAGTGAGACATCATAAACATAGCTACTCAGAAATACAGTCGGGTCCATAAGTATTTGGACAGTGATGGTTTTGGTAATTGTGACCGTGTACACCACCACAATGGATTTGAAAGGAAGTCATCAAGATGTGAGTGAAGTGTCGACCTTCAGCTTTAATTCAAGGGGTTTAATGACAATATCACATTAACTGTGTAGGAATTAGTCTTTAAGTCCCTCCATTTTTATAAGCTCAGAAATAATCGGACAATTGACAGATGCAGTTTCATGGCCAGTTGTGGCCCGTTTCCTCGTTACGTCATGACAAATTAATGAGAATGAGATCTGGAATTGATTCTAAGTGTTGAATTTGCGTTTGGCAGCTGTTCATGGGAACTCTCAATACACAGTCCAAAGAAGTGTCGATGTAAGTGAAGGAGGCCATCATTAGGCTGAAAAAACCAAAACAAAACGGACCCATGGGACAAAGAACAGAAACTTTTGGAGTGGTCACATCAGCAAACTGGTACATTCTGAAAAGGAAGGAAGGAAGGAATGCGTCAGTGAGCTCAGCAACACCGAAAGGCCTGGAAGACTACAGAAGACAAGTAAAGTGAACGAGCAAACAGAATTCTTTCCTCATTGAAGGAAAATCCCTTCACAACATCTAACCAAGTCCAGAACACTCTGGAGGAGGGAGGCCGTTCATCGTCAAAGTCTCCAATCAGGAGACGCCTTCATAACTGTAAATACAGAGGGTTAACCTCAAGGTGCAAACCACTGGGAACATTCAGGAACAGAAAGGTCAGATTAGACTTTACAGGAAGGCCTGCTCAGTTCTGGGACAAGATTCTTTAGGCAGATTAAAGCCAGATGAGCTTTTACCAGAGTGATGGGAAGAGATGGAGAAGGAAAGGAAGGGCTCATGGTCCAAATCGGACCACATCATCTGTCAAACACAGTGGACATGGGCTACCAGTGGAGCTGCGTCACTGGTGTTTATTGGTGATGTGCCTGTTGATAGCAGGATGAATTCTGGAGTGCAGACAGTTTTACTTTCTGCTCAGATTCAGTCAAATGCTGCAAAACTAACAGCTTCACAGTACAGATGGACAACGACCCAAACCATACCGGGAAAGCAACCCGAGAGCTTCTTAAGGCAAAGAAATGGAATGTTCTTAAATAGTTGAGTCAGTCAACACAGCTGACCTGAAGGCAGAAAGAACCACAAACGATCAGCACATGAAGGTGGCTACATTAAAGCCCTGGTGAAAACATCTCAAGGGAGGAAACGCAGCATTTGATGTTCATGGGTCCAGACTTCAGGCAGACATTGACTACCAATGATTTACCTCCAAGTATTTAAAAATAATGCTCATGTTTATAAATGTTAGTTTGTCCAATTACTTTTGAGCCTGTGAAAATGGAGGAACCACATATAAATGGCTGTAATTCCTAAACAGTTAATGCTACATTTTAATTAAACCTCTTGAATTAAAGCTGTGGGTCGACACTTCAATCACATCTTGATGACTTCATTTCAAACCCCCTGTGATGGCGTACAGAATCAAAACCACCAAATACTAATGGGATGTCCGAATATTTATGGGCCTGACAATATCTACAGCCCTATTTGGACAGGATTTATTTCACATGATGTGCCGCAGGAATTACAGGAGCTCCACTGACTGGTGTCTTTTTCTATCTTCACTCCGGTTTTAGTTATATAATGATTCTAACATCGTCACAGAGCAGGATCGGATCGGATCAGATCAGAACCTGAGGAAGCCAGAAGTGACACCAAACAGCGCGATTATAAATCATTCCAGTGTGAGCTGGAGAAGAATAAAGACGGGACTGAGAAGATTTACAGGATGTTCAGTTCGAGCAGATTGTAAGTGTTTATGATCACAGCAGCAGCTCATCGATACTGATCTACAGAACCCATGGGAGACGAAGCAGTGATGAGCAGGAAATCATTTTAGATGTTTAACTCTGATGTTTACAGCAAGATGTTTACAAGCCAACAGATTTACTCATCTTTGTGCAGCGAATCTTGAAAGATTTCAGACAATTACAAAGTAATGGATAGTTTAAACTCTCTGGGTAACTTCACCTGCATACGGACTTCAGAGAGACACAAATGAGCTAATTAAATTTTTTTAATTACAAACTGTTTTTATTACAGAGCCTCTCTGTATCACCTCAGATAACGTGTGTGTGTGTGTGTGTGTGCGTGTACCATACCTTCATGGGGTCTGTTCTTCTTCAGCAGGACACGAACTGGTTTCTCCAGCAGTTCATGTGGGCTCGGTGGAGGTGAGCGTTCCAAGCGTTCTCGGCTGGCGGTCCTTCTGAGTGCCTCAGCTGGACGTGGCTCTGGAATACGTGGTTCTCTCTCTCTGTAGCGAGGTTCTGGACTGTATGAGCGCCCCAGAGCACGTTCACTGCCATAACGGCGATCAGGGCTGTCGTCTCGATCCAGAGCGTGTTCGCTTCGGTACCGCCGATCAGGGCTGTGGTCACGACGGTAACGCCGGTCCGGACTGTGGTCTCGGTCAAGGGCACGGTCGCTACGGTACCTGCGATCTGGGCTGTGGTCTCGGTCAAGGGCACGGTCGCTACGGTAATGGCGGTCAGGACTGCGTTCATGCTCCAGCATGCGTCCTCGGCTGCCGTCGCGGCGATACGGACGCTCAGGACTGAGATCTCGCTCCAGCACGCGGCCACGGCTGCGCTCATAGTCGTACTCGGAGTCGGGACGTCCGCTGTAGGTGCTGCGTCGGTCCGGCTCGTAGTCGTAATCATCACTGTAGTCTGGGTGAGAGAACACACGGTCATCCGGGGGCAGGGTCTGCTTCACAGGAACTCTCCGGGACCGCTTCACTGTCTACAGGAGGAAGAAAAACAAAACATCATAATCGCTTAAACTCCAACAAATTGAAAAAACAATTCTATTAAAGAAAAATTCCCCACTGCTGCAAAATCACCGTTAAAGATGTAACATGGCCTTAATTAATATAATTCAAATAATGAACAGAAGACCGAGTTAATACATATCTCACTCACTATCTTGGCAACTTTCCCACATTTGCGCAGAGTCTGTACAGCAAACGAGTGCACAACATTCTCCATGGAGGTGGAGTTCACCTGGATCACTCGATCATTCTGACTGAGAACAGAAAAACAGTACAACAGCAAGTCCTCAAATGGTTCTGGGGATTGTTACCGATTCTACTTGGGTCGGTTCTGAAAGTGTTCCTCTAAAGCACAATTTCCCACTCCTGCTCCTGGAGAACCCACATCCTGCACATTTTAGTGTCTCACCAGATTCAGTTCAATCAGTTTATAAATAAAGTGTTAACAACATTAAACACTGTCAAAGAGCAGTTTTACAGAAATCCACAGCTAAAAGTTAAATTTATCCCTAATGAGTAAGCTGGAGGTGACCGTTCCACTAATTTGTTAGAGAATGAACACACTGCAATGTCCAGGAAGCACAGCACTGACCTAGCCCCCCTTTACATCAACAACGAGTATGTGGAGAGGGTCCACACCTTCCGGTTTCTCGGCGTCCTCATCTCCGCCGACATCTCCTGGTCAGA
>JAOBAM010000018.1:45757928-45768520 GCA_025212355.1 Notarius kessleri
GTTAATGATTTCCTTGAACTGTTCTTTTTCCAGGGTGGAATGATTTTACAGCATACACTGCAAAAAATTGAAAACTGAATTTGAGGAGAAGATTTCTTAATACTAGTGAAATTATTTTGCTGCATGGACAGATAATTTTATTTGACAAGACATCTTGGAATAAGTTGGTTAAAATCTAGAACTAGTTTTAATAATCTCAGGGTTGGTGTCTTGTATTCTTTTAATAGGAAATACTAGATTGTTTCAACTATATTCAAGATATCCTAACTTGATATCATTTTTTGCAGTGTAGATTAGATTAGATTCAACTTTATTGTCATTGCACATGTCACAGGTACAAGGCAAGGAAATGCAGATTGCATCTAACCAGAAGTGCATAGCAGTAAATAACACAAGTGTAATATGCAAATATAAATGTCCAGAAATGACAGGGTATGGAATGGTATAATTATATGATATAGATATTTACAGTATGCACAAATGTGTGATATGAATGTACTATAGTGCAATGCTATGATATGATATAGATATTTGCAGTATATACAAAATGCGGTATGAATAAACAGTAGTGCAAATTGTGATAGTGCAGTGAAGTCAGTTCAGTTTGGTTGGTGGGGGGGTGGAGTTCAGCAGTGAGACAGCTGAAGGTCAAAAACTGTTCCTAAACCTGGTGGTTTTGGTCCAAAGGCTCCTGTAGCACCTTCCAGAGGGCAAGAGAGTGAATAGTTTGTGTGCTGGGTGGCAGGAGTCTTTGTTGATGTTTGTGGCTCTCCTGAGACATTGCTTCTTGTAGATGTCCTCAGTAGCAGGAAGTGAGGCTCCCATGACACACTGGGCGATTTTCACCACCTTCTGCAGTGCCTTCCGGTCCGAAACAGAGCAGTTCCCATACTAGATTGTAATACAGTTGGTTAGGATGCTCTCGATGGTACAGCAGTAGAAGTTCACCAGGATGTCTGAAGAGAGATGGTTTTTCTTCAGATTCCTCAAGAAAAAGAGACGCTGGTGAGCCTTTTTGACTAGGTTGGAGCAGTTGGTTGTCCAGGTGAGGTCCTGCGAGATGTGGATCCCCAGGAATTTGAAGCTGGTCACATGCTCCACTGCTGCACCATTGATGTGGATGGGTGTGTGTGTGTGTGTCAGCATTCCTCCTGAAGTCCACGATGAGCTCCTTGGTCTTATTGGTGTTGAGCAGCAGGTTGTTCTCGCTGCACCACACAGCCAGGCGGTCCACCTCCTCCCTGTAGGCTGACTCATCGTTGTCCTTGATGAGGCCTATCACTGTGGTGTCATCCGCAAACTTGATGATGGTGTTAGTGTAATGTACAGGTCTGCAGTCATGAGTAAAAAGGGAGTAGAGGAACGGGCTCATCACACAGCCTTGTGGTACGCTGGTGTTTAGGATGAGGGTGGAGGAGCAGTGATGGTCTAAACGAGCATGTTGGGGGCTGTTGGTTAGAAAATCTAACAACCAGTTGCAGATGGGAGCACTGATGCCCAGATCTGTGAGTTTGGTGATGAGCTTAGAGGGGGCGACAGTGTTAATGCTGAACTGAAGTCTATGAACAGCATTCTGGCGTACGTGTTGCCATTATCCAGGTGCGAGAGGACAGAGAGCAGTGCTATGGAGACTGCATCTTCTGTGCTTCTGTTCTTGCGGTAGGCAAATTGGTGGGGGTCCAGGGAGGGGAGAGACAGGATTTGAGATGTGCTAGGACCAGCTGCTCTAAACACTTTGTAATGACTGGGGTAAGTGCTTTTATTATTATTACTACTACTACTACTACTATTATTATTATTATCGATGAGGCCTACAGTGTGGTTTTGCTGAGGTCTTTGGGACAGTTTCATCTGCAATTGCAATTAGTGTTTCAGTAAAACTTTGTACAGGATCCTGAGTAGGCTGAGGCTTTTGACTGAATTTCTCACAGGAAAGGGTTTGACAGGAACACCAGGTTTTATTTATTTATAAAAAAAAGTTTCCACCTTGGAGTTCTTTGTTGCACGTTTGCTTTTGCAGATATTAATATCAAGGGAAAGTGGTCACTCCCACAGAGGTCACTCCAGGCCTGCAAGAAGTCGTCGAGTAGCAGTTCAGGATCACACAGAGATAAATCGATTGCAGAGCCCGTCCCATGTCCTGAGTGAAGGTCAGATATACCTTCATATTATACGAGATCAGAAGCATCATTCCATAAACAAACATTTTTAGCAATAAAATCTTCAAGTATCTTTCCCTTAGCATTAGAGTGCTTTCCTCTTCATATAGGATTATGGCTGTTAAAGTCACCCCTCAGGATGAATGGGGAAGGCAATTGACCAATGAGGTCATCCAAATCCTGCAGTGTCACAGACGTATCAGGCCGGATATAAATGGAGCACAAAGTTGTAGCTTTATGGAGAGTTACGCGAACCGCCACTACTTGTAGATTGGAATCGACCGCAGAATGGCTCTGAAGGTCATTTCTCACTAAAACAACTGATCCACCAGATGGACACTGTTTATTTGGGTGATACACGTTGTATATTACAGTTTTGTTTTTTTAAAGAGAAGAGGACTGTTTGGTACTGTGTGTGTGTCCTGATGGCAGAAAGCAAGAGGATTAAAAATAGCAGCCAAATGCTGCCTTTCAGAAAAATTAGTTTTGAAACTACGACAATTTCACTGGATATGAGATGACTACCCAATGACAAGTGGATAAAACAAGTACACGCCCCTTGCTCTTGGGGAAGAGGCTTCGGCTGCGAGAGATAAAGACTTGGCTCATTTCTATATCCTTTGGATTTTCATCCTTTTGTGATCTATTTTATTGATGTGTTTTTGTTGAGTTAGGGTGCCCGATACTTTTTTCTGTCCTTTAGATGACTGGTTGTGTTCTGCTGGTGAGTTCAGACTTCAGGTTAATAAGCTCTGACTTGTCGTAGTCTGGCTTTGGGGGCTAACAGTCTTGTTTTTGGTTGAGACTCCTGAACTCTTTATACCACTGATTGTGGTTTAATCTTTGGTCACCCATGGCAAATCTGTCTAAAAACCAACAGTGTGCATGATGGGTTTCACAACAGAAGCAAACGACTGCTGAAATTTGTATTCACCCCCTTCCCAAATCCCAGCATGCACTGTGCGCTGGAAACTTCTGGTGGCTGTTGCTGAGAACGGTACAAAAACCAATATTGGGATATAAAATTATTTTCGACATTCAAATATTGGATGTAAGCTGAAATGTGACGTTATTAAACGGTCTTTGTCTAGTCACTGGTTCCATAGTATTTTTCGTCAGCACAGAAGCTTTTAATCAGTCATCCTTATATTATCACATTGTCTTTGGCTCTGACTGACTGCACTGCCACTGCATTCTGCAGACTCCACTGACTGACAGTACAGCTTTCACCCCTGTCTGGTCAGTCAGTGTCCGCGATGAAATTTCTTTGAACATTTCTCTGTCATATCAGCAGACTGACACACATCTGGTGTCAGTGGGGTGACAGGTGTAATAGGAATGGAGAATAAAAGTCTGAATTCCGGTCTACTTTACACCCATACAAACGAATGAAATCTCTACAATTCATGAAGTGAATCATCAGTAATTACTTTCCAAATATTTTATTCACCACCGTGGACCACTGCGATCAATGGAGAATGTTCCTGGTTGCACTGGAAAGCAGACGAGATAAAAGGCATTAAATTAGAGTCAAATGTACAAGCAGCTAAGATGATTGTTGCTCAGCCTCAAGCATGCCATGTCAAAGTCAAACCTAGGCTAAGCATTAAATGTTTAACATATACTCGCCATCACAGAATTTCTCTCTCACTGGACGTCTGCTAGTACAGTTAGACTATAATAGTGAGCACCACAGAATGCAGTGCAGTCAGTCAGAGCCAAAGACAATGTGATAATATAAGGACGACTGATTAAAAGCTTCTGTGCTGACGAAAAATACCAAGGAACCAGTAACTAGACAAATAAAGGCAATCTAATAATGTCACATTTCAGCTTACAGACGATATTTGAACATCAAAAATTAATTTCTTTCCCAATATTGATTTTTGTACTGTTCTCAGCAACATGAGTTGAGCCACAGGAAGTTTCCAGCACAAAATGCATGCTGGGGTTTGGGAAAGGGGCGAATAGTGAAAATCACTCCACCTGTTTACGTGCATCTGGGTAACATTTTTACAAACCTGAGTCTTTGAATTTATTTTAATTTGATCCAGACAGCGCATTGTTTTGATGAAGCTGCAATGTTTAGTTGACCTTTTACTACATTTTGATGTTCTTGTACAGACAAGTTCACATCCTTCCTCTCCACGGTTGCAGCAGATTGGCTTATTTTTACATCCCACAGAGCCATGGCCAAATTTCTGACAATTAAAACATCTCAGTGAGTTAGGAATGAAAATATCAACAAATGCACTCAGACAGCCTGCCTGGACTCTTTCTGGAAGTTGGTACTGGTTGAATGTAAGGATGTAGGTACCAGTCTTATCCGTTTGGTCTTTTTTTTTTACGTTATTCTCTTCATGCGTTACACCTTGTTGCTGTTACTTTGCAGCTATTTCAGTCTTCTCCATGCGATGGAGATCTGTGGTACGGATAACTCCTTTGTTCAGAGAAGGGTGAGGAAAAGCCCTCATTAAAACACCAACATACTACAACACAACAGGTTTTCTGTGCGAGATTTTTTTGAGCGTTCGACCAGGATCTGGTCAGGCTTCAGTATTTTGACATCCTAAACTGCCCCTGCTATTCCTGAAATTCCTTCCCGTATGGCAAAAGGGCACGGTTGAGAAAGAGCCATGTCTAACAAAAGAGAATCAGTTTCTGATTCATCCAAATATCGTTCCAACATTTGATTTTTGGGGGGTTTCTTAGCCAGATTTGTGAATTATCATCCCTGCTCCTCACCCACCTCGGAGCCCAACAAGCTGATGCACAGAGCTGCGGTTTTCCACCAGATGTGCTCCAAGGATACAGGAATGAAATACTCCAGCAAATAAACAACTGCTCATATCACTCGACTGATCCGCAGCCAAAGCCTTCTGAGAAGCAAAAAATATGGCCGTTATGTCCGATATCCCAGGGTAAACCTCAACAAGCTGACTGATCGGATCGGGGCCCTTCCAAGTGAAGTAGGAGCCAAAGCACCACGTTGGACCTGTGGTAGCAGCAGCAAAACATGTTCCTCGAGAGCCAGGACCTCTTCCTCCACTAGGTCTTTGTCTGGTACGTTCATACTACTTCTCTGGCATAAGGTTATGTCCTTGTTGTCAATCTGTATTTTTGCATCATTTATGTGCCATGTGCTTTTGCCCATGTTTTCAAAGTCACTGTATGTTAATTGTGTACTGATTGTGTATTTGTGTTTATGCTTCTTATACATGTCTGTTATTATTATTATTGTTGTTTCTTCTTCTTTTTATCATCAACCTGCCAGGGACTACAGATGGAAATTAGTCTATATGGCTAACGCAAATGAGCTTATGTAAATGAGCATGTTAATTAATGTACACTGTCCCTTTTAAATAAATAAACACGCACGGGTCACAACTCACAGCAAACAAGTTGCCCCATTTGTCACCTCTTACGATCAGCAAACGGGTGCTGGGGGCCGATTCTACCCCGGGTCCCCACGGGGGCCAAGACACAGGAAAACGGCCAAATTCCTCTTTTTAAACTGCTGCTCATGCTACTTCACAGGGTGGAGTATCACACTCGGAGAAAAGCGCCATCTATCCACTTCCACATACAGCAACTCATAGAACATCAGAAACTAACTCTCTCCTTCACCACACACACACACACACACACACCAGCAGGCAGTACCATGATGCAGTTTAAGTTCCTACCTCTTTGATAGTGCGCACGACCTCAAATTCAGCAGAGGTGTGAAAGTCATATCCCTCTTTCCTCAGGAGCAGGCGGAGAAATCGGGACACATCCCGGCCCGCAATGTCCACACGCATGATGGAGTGTGGAATCGCAAAACCCTCATAGATTGGCACAGCATGGGTCACACCATCCCCCGCATCCAACACCACACCTGTTGTCCTGCCTGTCGCATACCTACAGGCACAGGTATTTGGGAGGGAATGGTAAACAGGGTATTGTCTGTCTGTGTGTGTGTGTGTGTTACTCACAGACTCAGCACAGCTTGCATAGAGATGAACAGTGCCGGGACGTTGAAGGTTTCAAAGAAGACCTCAGCTGCACGCTCGCGGTTCTTACTTGGGTTCAGAGGAGCTTCAGTCAATAATACAGGGTGCTGAACACACACACACCACATTTTTGGTGCTTTCTCACAAGAGGAATATACACACCCCATTTAAGTGGTGAAGGTCATGAGAACACTTCTGCTGTACCTCCTCACTGAAGGTCTGAAGCTGTTCTTTAGAGTAAACGTACTGCCAGATCCTCTCCATGTCGTTCCAGTCTTTAACGATGCCATGTTCCATTGGGTACCGAACCGATAACAAACCCCTGTGTTCCTGAGGTCACACACACACGTAATAACTAGATTTTGGCAGCCTGTAGAGTGCACATGCTGTAGAATGAGCAGGGTGTGTACAGCGTATGCATCGTGTGTCTCCAGTGTGTGTAGATTGTACAGTGTGTAAACTGTGTGTGTTACCTCAGCTTTGGGCCCAATAAACAGATCCCCCTCCAGGGCACCAGCCATCACACGCACATGTTTGGGTCGACCGACACTGCACAGTAACCAATAACACATCAGTAATGCTTATTAAGCTACACACACACACACACACTCTCAACATACACATTACATAATTGAGTGTAATAAATAAATATCAGTCAGTAATAAACACTGTACGTTACAGTAAAATATGCGCATGTGTACACCCCAAAAGTGATTCTTTTAACAGCATGTCCAAGAGTTTTATTCCTTTTATAACACACCCATTTTGTCAACAATTAAAATGTATTCTTTAATAAAAAACATGTTGTCCTTTTTATCCATTTACAGCTACATTTAATGTTTGTGAAATGAGTTAGTTCCTGTTGTCGCTTATGTTATAGCAGCGATAAACAATCACTCCCTCACCAGACTCACTTTATTCTCTCTCTCAGAGAGTTAATAAAAAATAAACACAGCATGTTCTCATGTTACTGAGAAACCACAAAGAAGTGTAAACTCCTCTGTGTTGAAGACCTCCGAGATCTTAAAGTTCCAGCTTCACCTCTGACTGTTACAGAGCGCTGACACTGGAGACTCCTTACAGAGATGTTATATAAATGTCTCCTCACAAAATATCAGTGATTTCACACACTATTTTAATGTATTGATGTGAAGTGTCTGCTGTACACATCCCTGTGAAGGATCTGTTACTATAGAAACAATAACATATCAGAACAAACCTATTAATTTAAATCTGCGATGTGCAGCTGCACTACAGTCAGAGCTGCTTTTACATACAATTAATCAACACCTTCTGACCAATCAGACTCCAGGATTCAGCAGCATTGTGGGGTAAACATAAAGAAAAAGTTATTTATTTTGAGGTGGTGGTTTGATGGTTAAGGCTCTGGGTTACTGATCAGAAGGTTGTGGGTTCAAGCCCCAGCACTGCTATATGGCTACTGTTGGGCCCTTGAGCAAGGCCCTTAACCCTCCAGAGGATGCTGTATCACAGCTGACCCTGTGCTCTGATTCCAGCTTCCTAACAAGCTGGGATATGTGAAGAAAAGAATTTCACTGTGCTGTGATATAAATGTGACCAGGGATCTCCAGAAAATCTGAAGTAGCTAGCTTAAAAAAAAAAAAGTAGTAGTAGGCGCCTCTGGAATTTGCAGGGTATGCCCCCCCAAGAAAAATTTGAAATTTACATGCCTTCTGGTGCATTCTCAGCTAATAAATTACTGACCATTGCCCTGTAAAATACCTCCAAAATCTGTCTGAAATTTCCTTCCAGATGTGAGTGAGCTTGACTTTCTCAGTTCCCCTCTGTAGTATGTTGCCTGGCTCTGTAACATCACTACAGTGATGTTACATACGCTACTGTGTGGTCATGTGGTCCAGCTCAGCCAATCAGAATTGATCAACAAATATGGCATCGCTTCTGGTCATGACCTGAATCGAAGACAGTTTTGTGGTGGAATAATCGGATTTGAAGCAAATTACGGGCAGCAAAGATGACATAAATGACTTGAACACCGAAAGGCAAGTTTTTATTTTTCTTGTGGGATCGAGTAGCCGGCGCAGACCATCTGTGTAGGCGGAGAAAACCGCTGGTCGTCGGTGCTTGTGGACATCTCTGTGTGACAAAGGCTTCTTCTGAGTGATTAAATTTGTCACATTTTTAAATAAAGGAAGGAAGAGTCATCAGTATCATCACTGCTCATGTTAATAACGGTAATAAAAGGTGCAGAGTTATTACAGTCAGATGGAGGTACACTGATTATTCACTTACTAATTAGGAAAGCAGTATTTAGGAATCTGATCTCCAGCAAATCCCGCTTTAATCACACCAGAACCCTACAGAACAAAATTAACACAATCAGTAACACCACATAAAATAATAACACACAACAGACATAAATCTGCTGTGTACGAATTTGATAGATCACAACATTATAGTTTATCAGTACAAAATAGCTTTACAGTGTCAGGCACATTAACACTCAGTGTTCGGTGTTCAGTCATAAGACACAGCTGGAGGAGGCGCGCGCACACAGAGTGATGGGTCCAGTCTTTCTGGGTGTTGGGTTCATATCTCTCTCCGTGTGTGAGAGAGAGAGGGAGAGAGAGAGAGAGAGAGAGGGAGAGAGAGAGAGGCGGGTCCACAACAATGACCAGCCGTTTTAGCCACAATAACAGCCATCTATTGGCTTCATTTTAATAAACACATTTTACACAGAATAAAATAAACACAGCTAACGGATTAGCATGTCCTGCTACACAGCCGGTATGAGGACATTAGCTACACAGCTAACCAGCTGGTTCCTCTCGCGGTGCGGATATAAACACTGTCGGTATCAGGGAATTATTCATAATTACAGCGGCGGAAAAAGAGATTTATTAATCTGCTGTTCAACAGAAACAAATGACAAATGCGCCACACAGATCAAGTAAATACATGAAGTCACTAACATAAGCTAGCGTTAGCACAGAGCGCTAGCCACAAAGCCATTGTCACTCAGCGGGCTATGCTAACTGCGCTAACAGGGTGTGGATCGGTGACATCATCATACTCACATTATCGATGACCACCGGCTGGTTTGCGATAATATCATACGATTCCATATCGCCTCTGCAGCGCGCCTGTATGTGTGCGTTTCTGAGATTTATTTTCTCTTATAAAAAACGGTGTTCATGTAAAATCAGCGCGCGCCTCAGCACACACCCGGAGAACTGTACTGCGTGTCAACCGAACTGCACACGAGACAACCAACCCTCAGGCGAGCCCAGTGCGGGATTGACAGCTGCATCAGCCAATCAGAGTGCCATACTGGGAACGTCGCGGGATGTGTGACGCGTTAGTCTGAAACGGCGAAATTTCATCGATTGTACATAAATAAGAATATTCATAAATAATTTATACAAAATATTAGAGTCATACTCGCTTATAAAGGAAAACAAATGCACCTATTTTACTTCACCTGTGGAGAATTTTAATACTGTGTGAAATCTTAGTAGTCCATATCTCGACAGTTTGGAGTGAAACTGTTACCGCGCCCGGGGCGGAGTCCACCAGGGGGCGACATTTTGTTTTCGGGCGGGTTTCTTTGTTTTTGTTTTGCTAATGATATTACGGGAAAACGGTTAGACCAAAATGGAATCAGCTATAAAGTTCTTGGGGTTAACAAGAATCATGAGTCAATTGTGACTGAGGTATGGACTAAAAGAGGTCCAGTGAATGTAGTGAACTATTATAATCCCTGTGGGAAGCTAGATGAAAATATTCTGGAAAACATTTTAGAGCCAGTACAAGGTAATATGGTTTGGTGTGGAGATTTTAATTCACACCATTTGCTTTGGGGCAGTGATCACACAGACTCAAATGGTTATATAATTGAAGAGTTTATTGATAGTAAATGTTTGGTATGCATTAACAATGGGGAGGGTACACGATACAATGGTATTAGCAACACAGAATCTGTCATTGATTTGACATTTTTATCTAGCAAGCTAGCAGGTACTAGTTCATGGAAGGTAGTAAAGAAAACTACAATTGGTAGTGATCATTATCCAGTATTAACTAAAATAGGATCAGAAGTATGCTGTGAAAAGATCAAAAGAATACCAAAATGGAAAATGCAAATTGGGAAAACTTTCAAGTATTATGTGCATTAAGATGCCTTAAACTAAAGGAGGTGAAAGAAATAGATGTTAATGAATTTAATAGTGTGTTGATTGATGAAATAATAATGTCAGCTGAGGAATCTATACCTAAAATCAAAGGAAATGGGAGAAGTAAGAATGTTCCATGGTGGAATAAGGACTGCAGTAAAGCAGTCAAGGCAAGAAATAAAGCTTTTAAGGATCTTAAAAAGTGTCATTCTCAACATGCTTTGATTGAATACAAGAGAGCTCAGGCAGCTGTTAGGAAAACAATTAAAGCAAGAAAGCGCACCTTT
>JAOBAM010000018.1:45790856-45801960 GCA_025212355.1 Notarius kessleri
AGGCCCTCGCCAGCCACGGGGCTCGAACCCGGACCTTCTTGCTGTGAGGCGACAGCGCTAACCACTACACCACCATGTCGCCCTGACATAGCATTAAAAATGAAAATAAATAAAAAAAACCTGAACTGAAGGATACATAAAGATTAGCAAGTGTCATTCATATCTATAAAAGAACTTTGCAAGGACACTGAATACAAATAAATATAAAAATGCTATATATCATATGACATTGATTATCAGATAATATGGAACAAGAGCTAATATACTAGTGCTCAGAAAAGGGATGGATGTGAGGTATTTTATGTAACACCAAGAGCTTAGAAATGATTTCATGATGATCACCAGCATTGGTTGCAGGACTAAATACAGGTATTTGTAAATAACTAAATTATTATAAAAAGAGCAAATGTTTTAAACAAAGCATCATTCAAAAGTAGAATTCCTTGGAGCGCTATGGTGCGACTGCTCATTTACTTAAAATGCCATTTTGTTGATAATTGAAACTAGCCAAGTGCTTTCCCAAGAGAACGTCTAACCCTAACCCTAGTTTTGTTCCCTTACATGTGCAGTGTTTTGGAATAACAATAAAACTATTTGAACTTGATACACTTATAACCCTCATCAGATCGTTATCCATGCAAGGATAATCTATTTTGGCACATCTTGATAAAAGTACAGTACGTTGTTACATTAACAACCGAAGCATTGAGTTCTAATTAATTTTTGATGGAATATAGTTGAGTATAAATGAACAAGTTGAGATCAAATATCTATGAAAATCATATACATGGCCAGACAGCGAGTTTCTTGTCTAAGACTTAAAAATTTAAAGTTCATTGGTTTGTATCAAATATTTAATAATTATGAAGTTGTTTAATAATTATTAACCTGGCAAAATACCATCATTTGTAGAATTGACAGTCCTAGGCATGAAAGAATAGTAATTTGCTCAAACATGTCAGGTCCTGTGAAATATGTAAGGGATAATGCATATTGAGCCAGTCAATATTGCTAAATAAACCCTGATGGGGTGATGGCCTTGAATCACCATGAAGAGGTTCATTTTGCAATAATGACCAGCTTAGTACATTACTACTTATTAAATAAATCAATTATTTTACACAAAATATTGATTTAAAAATGACTTTATTGATTTAAAAATGATTTCATTGTTTCCACTAATGACGCAGTCCATAGCAGTGTCTGTTATACAGAAATACCACGCCATAGAATACCATAACTGACCAATCAGAATGAGGAATTCAAATGAGTTGTGTCAAAGTAGTTTTAAGCCCGATCAGGCTTATTAATCAATATCAGAATCATAAACACTTTAATGCCTATGAGCTGTGCCCACAGGAATTGTTTGTGGTTTTGTGCCAGTGTGGAACATTAAACAGTATATCACAAAATACAGTGCAGCAACAACAGGCAATACAACAACCAGTGCAGAGGGATTAGAGAGTGCAGTAGACACGAATAATACAGTGGAGAGACAATGGACATTGCAACAGCTTTTGCAATTCCCTGTTTGTTTGTTTTTTTAATAAAGATCTATGCTTCAACTAAACACCCTTCATTTTCAGTGACAGACCATTTCACATTCATGATCACAGTCACATAAAATTCTGTTCTTTTAGTTGTGTTGTAACATGTTCATGCTTATTCAGTTTTAATTTTTTTTGTTAATGATTTCCGCTAGTTTATCATATAGGTATTGTTATAAAGAGGTTTTTTACACTGTATACCTTTATCAGTAAGCCTAAGTGTAAAGCATGTGAACTGTCTGAGAGAAACACAGCCAAATTTACTTATTTGTTTTTATTTATTTATTTATTCTTTTTTTTTTTTAACATGGTGGATCAGCTTCATTGTGTTCCAGGTAAAAGGGTTATTTGCTTTAATTGTTAGAGAATTCCTGAGGCGACATTTTTTAAAACAAATCTGGCTATAAATATCTGACAAACTACAGATAAAATTCAGAAGTTGGTTGGGACTGTGAGGCTCCACCACAAAACGTTTATAGTCACCATACTGAACTCGTTTTGAGAACAACACATCAGGTGAGATGACGAGCTTTTTCTATTATTACTGCTACTAATAATATCACTGTGTGAGTGATCTTATTGTATGAAACTTAGTAGTGGTAATTAAATGACAGTTGTTTCTCGTTGTATTTTTGACAGCCATGGAGGCCAAAATCATTGAAATGGCAGCCGTAGGAAGAGCTTTGCATCCTGGCATGTTGTATGACTGCCGCAGTGATTCTGTTATTCCAGGTAAACATCCCACAGTCTTTAACATTCCCCAATCCAACTGTTAAATAAATGCAAACTCACTGACTGCATAGTGATGCACTTATAATATGCTCCATTACAAAATTATTAAAGCATATATTAAATTAAATCACCCAATTCATTGGAAAAAAAAAAAATGTTGCCTCCAAACACTGTCAAGTGTTAATATCCTGTCTTGATTGGGGGTGCAGTCAAAATGTTCAGTTGGCCATGTTTTACTGTCATCTTGCTGATGAAATGTAGCATTTGTATCATAATGGAGAAGTGCTCTTTTGCTTTCTTAATTTTTTACTTTAATTTATACACTGCTACCCCCAAGAACAGTAGGATGATGTTTCTTTGGCTCAGTATGATCCTGTAGACATGTTAGCATAATTATTTTCTGGAAATCTACAACTTAGTTGGTGACGCTAAACTTAAATTCTACCTAGGCCACATAGTTATTTTTGTGAGACCCCAAAGTGTTGTAACCTAGGGGTATTTACTTTTTCAAAATGTTAACGTACTCTATCTATAAATGTCAATGACCTAGGCTCTGAAACTAGAATAAGTAATGAGAACAAAGAAGAGCTGCAGAAACTCTTTAAATATTTACACTATTTACTGATAGTTTTTCTTCTGACTAATTTATTTTTAAATGAATGGATTTCTTTGTCTTATAAAATGTTGATGTACAGCTGTTTGAAAGCTACACTATAAGCATAGAGATATTAAGGTGAGAGCCACTGAAGTAACTTGCTGGAGGTTTACTGCAGTAAGAAAAAAAGAAAAGGAGGTCAGAATTTATAAGATGAATGGCAAGAATGTGTGACAGTAGATTGTGCCATTAAAAATGATCAGGAAAACAATAGTGATTTTATTTTTTTTTTGTATGTCCTCATCACACCAAAAGTAATGTCAGATATTGATATACCCAGCACCCCTCTAAATTTGGCACTAGGATTTAAAGTTATAATTTTATCATTTATCCGCATATATCCAAACTTCACAGAGGTTATTTTTTAATTCATGTTGGTTAGCAGCAGGTGTGTAATAAAGTGGCATATCTTCAGTACGCTATCTTGCTGCCGAAGCTATTTATGAAACAAACTTTAAGGTGAATATCGGGCATTCATTGTGGAATATGTATTACAGTGCCAGAAGTAGAACATAATAATATTGCTTATTATTACTAAATACAAGATACATTATTTGGTCACAGGGATTAACAGTGCTAACTTAATGTCTGGTGGGCTTTAAATCCACACTCTTCTGGATGGAAAGTAGTAAAATTTGACAAATAATTTTAAAGTCATAACTAACAGTTTTACTGTTGCACAGTTTGTGACAGAACTATCAGTTGTAGTCTCTTATTCATTTCAGGTATTTCTCTATGGGATAATGAAACAATAAAGAAGGGCGTGGTTTCCCATCGACAGCCCAAGACAGATCTGAAGTTCACTGCTTCTGATTCTCTCAGTGAGAAAGCCAAACTCCTAGATGTGAGCGCCTCCCTTACAGCTAGCATCCTGGGTGGTTTAGTGGATGTTGGAGGCTCAGCCAGGTTCTTACGTGATAACAAATCCTCAACACGTCAGAGCCGGGTTTCTCTGCAGTACAGCCAGACAACAAGATATGACCAATTAACTATGGACCGCAATATCACCTACCCAAAGGTGTTTGAAGACGGAACTGCCACGCATGTTGTTACTGCTGTACTCTATGGAGCTCAGGCTTTCATGGTGTTCGATCTCACAGCCAATGAGAATGAGAACAAAGAAGAAATTGAGGGAACCTTAAATTTAATGGTCAGAAATATTCCTTTTATTGATATAGAGGGAGCTGGAGGTCTAAAAATGAGTGATGGTGAAAAACAATTGTCTGATAAGATCAGTTGTACATTTTATGGTGACTATGAACTTGAGCAGAATCCCACCACATACAAAGAGGCCCTGCAGCTGTACAAGGAGCTTTCATCTCTGCTGAGGAAGAGAGAGAATGACGCAGTACCAGTGAAGGTTTGGCTTTATCCCCTTGCACGTTTGAGTAAAAAAGCAGCTACACTGGAGAGAGAAGTTCGTAAAACACTGATCACTAAAACAGAAACTCTGTTGGAGGAACTGAGAAATGCAGAGACTCAGTGTAATGACTTGATTACAAACACAACAGTAAATGATTTCCAGGATGTGAGACGAAGGGTGAAGAAATTGCAGGCGCTGCTACAAGCCTACAAGGTGATTTTTCAAAAAAACCTGCGTAGGCTCATCCCTGCTATTCGGGGTGGAAAAGAACAGGAGCGGGCACTAGCAGACATCATAACCACCCACGAGAAGTCTCCATTTAGAGCTGAGAAGCTGAATCAATGGTTTGAGAGCAATCAGAATGAATTACATCTGCTGAAACTCTATACCCAGCAACTGAGTGGTGTCCCTGTCGTAAACTACACAGCCCTGTTGAGCAACATTCTAATAGATCCCAGTGTTGATACTGTGTTGTGCTTCTGCTTTACCTCTCTGAAATATGAAGACCAATATTTGTCCATTCTAACAAAATTTTTGAAAGTAGATGAGTTTGAAAACCTGGTAGTGGTTCCAGAGTCAACTGAACAATTGTGGATCCGCACTCCTGAACTCAGTGAGAAGATGAAAGATAACATTTTTATTTTCAGAAGTTTTTTCCAAGCTAATAAAGATGACACACAAATCAAGTTTGTCATTGTCTCAGTCTCTGATGCCTCCAATCCTGGAGCCTCCATCCGTCTTTACAGAAAACACAACATGGTGGACGGTGCGTTTCAACCCGTGTCCAAACCTCCTGCACCCAAGGTGGATGTCCAGGAGAGAAACATGATGTTGAGGCTGCAGAAGTCCCCGACTGGATCGACAGTGCGGTTCAGAGTGGAATACAGGACAACACAGGCCACTGATTCAGAAACTGATGTGGAAAAATGGGAAGTCACAGAGACTCCAGATACTCAGGAGAATTTCACCCTGACTGGAATTAAGCCTGCAAACCAATACTGGGTCCGGTACAGAGCTATTAGTGAAGTTGGAGTGAGTGAAGCCAGCGACTCTGTCCTCTTCTCACGCCAAGGAAAATTAAAATTTTCTTTGGGCCAGAATTGGGTCAGTTAACGTTTTACATTTGTAAAAATTTCTTTTCATGCATGTATGATTTTTGACCATTGATTTTCTAGTAAAAAAAAAAGTTAAATACATGATCAATATGTAAGTAAATATGTTTTATTACACAGATTAGGGGTATAAAAAACAGATACACTAATAAAGCTGAAAAGTGTGCATATTTGCATGTAAAGTGCATAATTTGTTTCCCTTTACAGAACTGGAGCTATCAGTCCATTATTAATGAACTAAGGGCCCAAATGTTGAGTAACTGGTGCACTTCATGGTGGAGTCCCTCAAACCTCCAGTCAGAGGTTACAAATTTATCAAACAACCCTGTGAGTAACATTTATAGGGAGGGCTGTAAATATAATGATGCTCCTGCATTGTTTAACCCACAATGTCCCTTAACAGTTGTTTTAAAAAATTAAAATTAGCATTAACATAAAATATAATAGATACTATATAGACTAACCTATATTTACCAGTTTTTTAAACTATGTTAATTAAAATATACATTTCTTTTATTGATATTTCATTAATTCAGTCATTATTTTAAACATCCTCTTTTGAAGTTGAAGAGTGCAGGTAATGAGATTGAGCATAAAATGTGGAAACTTTTCTGACTGTTTGACATTATCGAGCAGTGACTAGAATTCAGTTAGGATTTAAGTTATACAAAAAGCTAATTATTTTGGACGATTATGTGTTTGTCAGAAGGATGGGGTTGAGTGATCATATGCCACATAAGAGGAATTACAGATAATTTAAAAGCCCTTTTCATGATGTTATTGATATACAGGATATAATGTAATGTGACTTGTCACCGATTTATTATAGGCTTTATTTTATATAATTTATTTTATTATTACTATTTTATTTAGAGATTCTGTTTGGCTTCTGATACCATCAGTACTCTTTGAAAGATTGTAAAACTTTAATGGCAGCTGTTTCTTAACTAGACTTCTTCAGTTATTCTTCACTAGACTATGGTGGTTGGTGTTTAAATCTCATTGATACAAGTTGCTGATGTGTGTGCTCAGGAATGTACATGAGTTTGTGAGGTTTGTTGGAATTTTTTGAATATCTAAACTAATGTAAAGCCAACGTACATGAAATGAGAGCTATGTGCTCAAATATTACTGTTTGTGTATTAAACCTTGCTGCTGCATTCTGCACTGATTGGAAGCTGTTGATGGACAAAGTGGGGCAAAAAGTATTACAGCAGGGTTAGTGTTTTATGGCCATATTACTTGACAGTATTCCAGAGGTAGAAAAATCGCTGTTGAACATATTAGAAATAGTCATAAAACCATCCAGGATAATAGTTATGCATTGTATATAGCAGTTAAGGGTTGATTAAGACCCCATTCATACCTGATCTAAACATATGTCCTGGGTGATTCGATCATAAATAGACAGCGTTAAGCACACGTATGAATATGGGGGCCAATGTGTCTTGGATGCGCATTGTGGTCTGATTATTCAAACCCACTTTGGAGGTGGCCTGTGACACACAGGACCATATAACATTTGCAGTATGAATGGAAAAGCATCTCAGTGCTTCCCAGATTGCAACCAATCACTGCCTAATGAACAATTTTAATGCTAGGATGGAGTCACAGTCAATAACGAAACTCTTAGGGCTATGGTGCATGCTTTTTATGGTTCTTTTCTTACTCACCACAGAAACTTCCCGCTGTGATTGAAATCCCTGGAGGACTGAAACCAGGAATGGCTTTGTGTCTCCAAGGGGTTGTTAATGAATCGGAAGGAAGGTATACATCACACACACACACACACACATGCATTCACTGTACAACCACATTTAGCATACTGAAAATCTTGATTTGCTTGACAGATAATATCAACTTTACTTTTCTTCACAGCTTTTCCTTCCATCATAGAACTGGGTTCACTCGTCGTGATGACAATGCTTTTCAGTTGCTGGTTTACCCCAATGATTCTTTTGAATGTAGAATGTACCTGAAAACAGAATGTGAGGCTAGAGAATGTTATGTTGGGTGCTCTTTATCCAAAGGTTCACACTTTGTTTTCTTCATCGTCATTGGTGAAGAAGCCTTTGAGGTATGGAGATTAAAGAAATAGCTGGAAAAATTCAAGTAAATAATGTAAGCAGTGATACCTAATCTTTTCTTTTCAGGTGTATTTGAATGGCCGGCGGTACTGTGTGTTTACGCACCGTATACCAGTGAATAAAGTGAAGCTACTTTGCATTTGTGGAGACATCATTATGAACAGCGTTGGTGTTGTTTCAGTAAGTCAGATACTCAAAGGCTTCAGTTTTTATTCCCTGCTGGCCGAAAGGTCCGAAGGGGGATTATGTCGTCGCGATGTCTGTCCATCCCAGGAAAGATACCCACTTTCTGAGATCAACACCTCTCACAATTTTTGGAGGAATTTCACGAAACTCGACAGGATTCTTTGTTATAAGTCACTTTTACACTTGGACTATAAGTCAGTAATACTCATATTCAAATTTCATTTAATTCAGTCACGTTTTACCAGAGTTATGGCATAGTTGCCTGCAGGGGATATTGTGCTCTCAGAGCACTCTTGATTTTTATTTCAAATAGTGTATACATTACACTTGGACTATGCAGGATTTTGTCTGATCGAACTTTTAAACGCCTATATTAAGCACTGTCGACATCCTATGGATGACTTTCATGAATAAGTATTCTTCATTCTTTTAATTTCCCCAGAACTGGAGTGAATCTTCCTTTGGTAAAGAACAACGTTCTGGCATGCCACACTGGGAGCTTTCTAGCGTCCAATCAGATGTGAAATATCCAATTTTTAAACCTGTGAGTAACAGGCACTTGAAAACTAGTTTAGAAATGCAAAATGGCCTTTATCATGTGAAGAATCTTCAAATCCAAACAATAAAGCTACAACAAGGAGTTTTTAAATACTGCAACTAGAACAAAGAAACATTAAAAGACTACGATTAGAAATATCGCATGACCTTCACAATGTTTATGATTCTACAGAACCAGCCCAATTTGTATCCGATCCCTGGAGGATTAATACTTGGATCTGCTTTGTTCTTCCAAGGGGTAGTTCCTTTAGGTTCCGAGGGGTAAGCTGTTAAAATACTGCACACAAAAAATCTTCACTGAAGCACAGAAGCAAAAGCAAACAAAGATTATCAAACACAATATAAAATATAAAGCACATGAGTTCAATTTTTTTTCTGATGCATTCATGTAGAGCTGTTAACATAAATATTGTGCTTTTATCTACTGAAATTTGCATATGCTTTGCAGCTTTGTGATAAATCAAAAGGCTGGGACACAAGAACATGATGAAATCATGTTTCACTTCAGGACTTACCTATCAAGAGTGGTCTGCAATTCCTTCGGGGAAATAGGATGGGAGAAAGAGAAACAGAGAGAAGATCCCATATTTGCTGAAGGGGAAGCCTTTGATATCTTCATCGTTATTAGATTAGGATACTATGATGTAAGAAATTTAAAAAAGCAAAATGAGCTGATAAACAATTTAATTAAATGAAGCCACTAACATTGTCTTAAATCTTTTCTTTTACCTGTTTAGGTCATTGTAAATGGACGACAGTTATGTTCGTTCAAAGAACGTTCGAAAATGAGCAACGTGTCCACAATTGAAATCCGAGGAAATGTGTTCATCAACACATTTGCCATTATTCAAGTAAGTCATTGTCGTAGGGTGAAACAGGTAATTGTCTGTCTGCTGTGAATTAATTTTGTGCTAATGTTAGGAAGAAATAAATGTTTATTTGCTATATACATCTTTTTTATGGTGAGAAATCAATGTTGTAAGAATATCATATGATTGAAATAAGCAAATGATTGAAATAAGTATTTTCAATTAAAATATTCAATACAGTACATTAATATATTTATCATTATTAAAGTATTGCCAATTTTAAGAGTGCTCATATAATATCAGTGTGTTTAGTCAATTTTATTAGAACTTGTGTTTTCTTTTTCTTCAGCTGGATAATACTGACCTGACCCTTGACATTTCATCCCTTATGTGAGGACACATCACCAGGAGCCTTGAGCTTGACCTTGTTTTTTTTTGCCTGCATTGGTTTGTGTAAGTGATCCAAATGGTGGTCACATTTAGTGGTCACATAAGCATTTATAAAATTCTGAGCTTATTGCAGTTATTATATGATTTTAATGTAAACACTATGCTGATGATAAATTAAAGTATGGTTGATTTGTGTTAATCTTTGTTAATGTATCTAAGATGGTGGAAAAACAGATGTCTGTCATTTTGTTAGATAATTAATTATGTCATATAATAGAAGTCTTATTAATCCAGTCATTTTATATTTTAAAGAAACAATAGTTCAATGTGAAATTGAGGTTCAATAATTAAAAGTTGATGGCCTTTTGATTTCATAAAACCAGTGAAATTTAGTTCCCTCTGAAATTTGGTCATTGTGATATATGTTTATTTCTGTTA
This sequence comes from Notarius kessleri, assembly GCA_025212355.1. Classification (NCBI taxonomy): domain Eukaryota; kingdom Metazoa; phylum Chordata; class Actinopteri; order Siluriformes; family Ariidae; genus Notarius; species Notarius kessleri. The sequence continues at coordinate 45,800,734 of JAOBAM010000018.1, forward strand.
TATCTAAAAAAAAAATCAAGCCATTCTGTGGTTGGGAAATTATTTAATTTGAGGGGATTAAAGCAAATAATGTGCATGAAATCGCTCGCTTCACACAGTCAAGCAGACAGGGAAGTCTGGTGTGCGCATCTGCAGGTTTCCCTTTTGGTGTCATCTTTTTTTTCTTTTGGGTTTTACGGCAGCTGGCATCCACAGTGTTGCATTACTGCCATCTACAGGTTTAGCTTTGAGTGTGCACTGACAATTCCATCATTCTGTCGCTAAACGAACGGCTGATCACACCGAGGTGCTCACTGAGCGCCGATATTTATTAGTTTGGTCCTGCGTTTCCTTTCCTTCATATATAACAATGTCTTTTCTTCTCGCTTTCTATTACTATAGTGTCTTTCACGTTTCATTCGTGTCCTCCATTTTCCTTTCCTGTTTCAAATTTGTATCCCACAATGCCTTACGTGAATGGGGAAAGCCCACCACGTGATGCATGACAGTATTTTGTATTGCATCACAGTGAAGCAAGAAAAAATAGCTGAGAATTTAGAGCCACGTGGCACTAAAGTCATTAATTGTTCTATTTAAATAAATAAATAATAAAACTGGAAGTCTGTGATTTCAAATTCAGTCGCTTTCAATCACTAAACAAAAATAATTGGATGTCAGGGGAAATTCTTTTTATGACCTAAACCTTAAAAATCTGAAAGTTAGTCTACCTTTAAGACATTTCCTACGAATTTTGTGCAAGATATGAACAAATCATGTACAAAAATGTGTCATCTTTCATTATTACTACCAAATTTACTTGTTTGCTTTTAAAAACTTAATAATTGGCTAACTCTTCCCCATTTTGGAAATATGTATACTTTTATTTTCTTACAATGACACAAACTCTTTGACCAAGTGGTAAAGCCTTCACCCCATTCAGCATGAAGATTTTGTTCGTAGTTGTAAATGACTGAAAACTATCAAGAATATTAGTTTGTTTCAGACTGAATGTTTGCCTTTCTTTTTTTTCTTTAAATGAACTTGCTTTACTGTTTCTTTACTCTTATATACTTTAATTATTTAACATTATATAAAAAAAATGTACGTGCTTATTCCTTGCTATTATTTGAAGCCCCTGCTATTCTTGGGCAAAAAGATTTTAAGATGGAATTTTCTGAATAAAGTTTGACAAGTCATCATAACTATTTTTAATATTTTTTTTTTAAATCTGAATGAATCTGGCAAATT
>JAOBAM010000019.1:113577-123616 GCA_025212355.1 Notarius kessleri
TATCACACACCGCTATACACTCATAACACACCCATCACACACTGCTATACGCTCATAACACGCTCATCACACACTGCTATACGCTCATAACACGCTCATCACACACTGCATCACACTCATAATACTCATCACACACTATCACACTCAATACACTCATCACACACTGTTTCACGCTCATAACACACTCAGCATCACACTCATAACACACTCATCACACAATTACACACTCAATACACTCATCACACACTGCTATACACTCATAACACACTCATCACACACTGTTACACACTCATAATACATATCACACACCGCTATACACTCATAACACACCCATCACACACTGCTATACGCTCATAACACGCTCATCACACACTGCATCACACTCATAATACTCTTCACACACTATCACACTCAATATACTCATCGCACACTGTTTCACACTCATAACACACTCAGCATCACACTCATAACACACTCATCACACAGTTACATACTCAATACACTCATCACACACTGTTATACACTCATAACACACTCATCACACACTGCTATACACTCATCACACACCATTATACACTCAACACACTCATCACACACTGTTATACACTCATAACACACTTGTCACACACTGTTATGCACTAAACACACTAATCACACAGTTATACACTCACAGCACACTCATCACACAATGTTATACACTCGTAACACACTAATCACACACTGTTATGCACTCATAACACAATCATCACATACTGTCATTCACTCGTAACACATTAATAACACACTGTTATACTCTCAACACACTCATCACACGCTGTTATACACTCATGATACACTCATCACACACTGTTATACACTCATAACACACTCATCACATAATATTACACACTAAACACACTAATCACACAGTTATACACTCACACCACAAGCACACTCATCACACAACATTATACACTCATAACACACTAATCACACACTTATGCACTCATAACACACTCATCACATACTGTTATACACTCATAAAACATTATTATACACTCAACACACTCACCACACACTGTTATACACTCATAACACACTGTTATACACTCATAACACACTCATTACACACTGTTATACACTCATCACACACTGTTATACACTCAACACACCCATCACACACTGTTATACACTCATCACACATAGCATCACACTCATAATGCAATACACACAGCAGTACACTCATCACACATTGTTATACACTCATAACACCCTCATCACACAGTTATACACTCATAACACACTGCATCACACTCATAACACACTCATCACACAATGTTGTACACTCAACACAGTTATACACTCATAACACACTCAACATACTCATCAGATAATGTTATACACTCATAACATACTCATCACACACTGTTAGACACTAATCACATACCATTATACACTCAACACATTCATCACACACTGTTATACACTCATAACACACTCCGCACACACTGTTATACACTCAACACACTCATCACACACTGTTATACACTCAACACACTCATCACACACCGTTATACACTCAACATACTCATCATACACTGTCACACACTCATCAAACACTGTTATACATTCATCACACACTCCTCACACACTGTTATACACTCCTCACACACTGTTATACACTCAACACGCTTATCACACACAGTTATACACTCATCACACAATGTCATACACTCATATCACACTGCTATACACTCATCACACACCGTTATACATTCATCACACATAGTTAGACACTCAACACACTCATCACACACTTTTATACACAAATAACACACACAACACACATTATACACTTAACATACTAATCACACATTATTATATACTATACACACTAATCACATAATGTTATATACTCGTAACACACTAATCACACACTGTTATACATTGATCATATATTGTTATACACTAAATATACTAATCACACACTGTTATACACATCATAACACACTAATCACACACTGTTATACGCTCATAACACACTCACCACACACTGTTATGCGCTCATCACACACTGTTATACGCTCATAACACACATCACACACTGTTATGCACTCATCATACACTGTTATACACTCAATATACTCATCACACACTGTTATACACTCATAACACTCTAATCACACACTGTTATACACACAACACACTCATCACACCGTTATATGTGTAACACACTAATCACACACACTGGTTTACACTCACCACACATTGTTATACACTCAACACACTAATCACACATCATTATACACTCAACACACTCATCACATACTGTTATACACTCCACACACTCATCACACGCTGTTATACACTCAACACACTCATCACATAATGTTATACACTCAGCACACACTGTCATACACCCATAACACACTCATCACACACTGTTATACACTCATAACACACTCATCACACACTGTTATACACTCATAACACACTAATCAAACACTGTTTCACACTCATAACACACTGTTTCACACTCAATATGCACTGGTACACACTCAATACACACTCATCACACACTGCATGACACTCACAACACACTGTTACACACTCATAATACACGCATCACACTGTTATACACTAATCACATACAGCATTACATACTCATCATACACTGTTACACACTCATCACACACTGCGTTACTCATCACACTCTAAATACACTCATCATGTTCTGTCACACACTCATCACACACTGCGTCACACACTGCGTCACACTCATCACACACTGCGTCACACACTGTTACATGCTCATCACACACAGTCCTCACATACTGCATCACGCTCATAACACATTCATCACACACTGCATCATACACTGCGTCACACTCTCATCACACAGTTACACACTCATAACACACTCTTACATACATCACACACTGCATCACACTCATAACACACATCACCCACTGTTACACACTCATAACACACTGTTACACACTCGTTACACACTCATGACACACTGTTACACACACCACACTCATAACACACTGCATGACACTCATAACACACTCACCACATACAGCATCACACTCATAACAGACTCACAACACAGTTACACACTCATAATACACTCATCACACACTGTTACACACTCATAACACACTCATCACACACTGCGTCACACAGTCACACTCATCTCACACTGTTACACACTCATAACATACTGTGTCACACGCTCATCACACACTGTGTCACACTCATAACACACTCATCACACACTGCCTCACACACTCATTGTCTCCTCACCCTCCAGTTGACAGCGCAACTTTTCAAACTCCTGCAATGTGTCTGTGGAGTTCAAACTCCCATCATGCTCTGCCATGTCCTCGTCTCCGCCCACATCCGACACACAGCTCTCTGACGACTCATCTGCTGCTGATGCTGAATGCTGCTGATATACATGATGTTCTACCAGGAACTGGAGCTCTACACACAGACACACAACAAATTTACACACATCAGGACTAAAATATGACACTTAGTGTTTGTGATTCCAGTTAATGTTTATCTGCCTCTAAATTCATCTGTCTGTCTGCAGTCACTGTAATGTCAGTAAATTAGTGCACCCTTCATAGTTGGAGTTCCCTTCACACCTCTCCGTTTCTGCCGTGGTGAATTCAGCAAGGCCTGCTGGGAAATAATAATAATAATAATTATAATAATAATAATTATAATAATAATAATAATAATATCACCATAATATATTAACGTTAAAGTTTATACCTTATACAGCTGGTGTGGGAGACGATCTTCATCTATTTCTGTGTATAGGAACGCGCACACGCACACACACACACACACACACACACACACAGTATTGTGTGAGGAGGTGGTCTTACTTATGATTAGAAGGATCAGCATTTTACAGTCATGAACTCTGGATGTAAATAATAATAATAATAATAATAATAATAATAATAATAATAATAAAGTCCCTCCTACACCAGGACCTGCTCTTCCCAGACAGTCTCCTGTCACAGTACCACTCAGCTCTTTGAGGTGCACTGGTAGGCGCCGATCTCTGTTTCTATAGCCCCCAGGCTCCCACCTATTATATGGTTACAGTGGGTTAACTGGGAGAGTTTGACTCCCCACTCACATCTGTATTGCACTGTGTTTTGCCAGATGGTAGTAGGTACTGTTTTTATGATGGTCTTTGGTATGACCTGACCACGAGAAGAACTCGTGATCTCCCAATCGAGAGTTGGACATGCTATTGAAAGCTAGATGTGGCGGACAAAATATAGAAACCACCTCGGTGTCTTTTTAACACCCAGATTTGTTGAGAAATAACCTGACTGCCTCCCTGGAGTTTACTATTCAGCGAAGCTGCTCTGTCTGAAGTGTTCATCCCTCCACCATTACCGTGTCTGTAAGATTTTCATTCAGCCGAATCTCTGCAAACACAAACACGCAGCAGTCTTTCAAGCTATGCTGAGATGCTCATGAAAGTCTGATATGGTCCAGTTTGTTGTCCAGCATGAAAGTTATTACTTGCTGGCTCGTTTGGGTTAGCTGTTAGCCTAGCCTGCATTCCTCCTTGCTTGCTCTGCTTCCACGTCCTGTCACGCCGCTTTTGATGATTCCTTTTCTGTGTAGTTCCACACAAGCTCTAGGTCTCCTCGGGCCCTCCTGGGCATAGCACACCAAGCTCAACAAGGTTGACTAAACTCTCCCTTCCAGACTCTCTTATAATGAGAGACTTTGTTTCCAGTGTCCAGAAGAAACTGCCAATCATATACATATTTTACCTGCTTTCAGGTATTTACTCACATGACAACTAAGACCTGGACATTAGACAAGGACAAATAAAATAAAGGCACTGTGTTATGGTAGTAGGAGAGGCCACTGGAAACGTAGGTCACACCACCATCTTGCTCATGCAGATCAGTAATGTTTTGAAGTGTTATGAAATGTAATAAAGTGTTATAAAGGGTTGTAATGTGATTTAATATCAGTGGCACAGTGGTGTAGTGGTTATCACTGTTGTCTCACAGTAAGAAGGTTCTGGGTTTGAGCCTCACAGCCGACGAGGGTCTTTCTGTGTTGAGTTTGCATGTTCTCCCCATGTCTGTATGGGTTTCCTCCGGGTGCTCTGGTTTCCCCCACAGTCCAAAGACATGCAGGTTCAGTAAAATCCCCAGCCACTGGGGTTGCACAAGTCAGTGCAGACTGAGTGCCAGTCCCAAGCCCGGATAGATTGGGGAGGGTTGTGTCAGGAAGGGCATGTGATGTAAAACCTACACCAAATTAAACATGTGGAACAGATCTGCTGTGTCGACCCGCAACAGGAGCCAATTCAGATTCTATCTGAATCTTTTTAACTTTTTCCTAGGTTGTCTTTTTCTCTGAATTTGTTTCCTAGCAACTACGGCGTCTCCAGACACTGTGTATGAAAATGTGTGTGTGTGTGTGTCTCTCTCTCTCTCTCACACACACACACACACACACTCCACTTCAACTCCATCACACACACATTCACATACCTCTCTCTTGTGCTCTCTGTCCCTCTCACTCTCTCATTTTCTCAGTGTCTGTCTCGCTCTGTCTGTTTCTCTCTATATCTGTCTGTCTCCCCATCTTCCTTTCTGTCTGCCTCTCTTTCTTCTCAGGAGTTAAATCCGACCCGCAGCCTCGTTTCATCTGGCCTACAATAGACCCACACTCCGGCTCAACATTTACACACAATCCAGAATTCACAGCAGATCTGGGAGCGCAGTGACCGCTGTGGTACAGTGTGCCAACTCGTCTCATGCTACGAAAACTGAAGAGTAACAGCCATTTTTCCACTTTTTAAAATATCTGAAGGATTGTGACCATAAACCACCCTGTGTAGCTGTGCTCTTGTTTCTACTGCAGCAGACATTACTACGGTCTGAATGTGGCCTGTGTAATGTGCAACATCGATTAAGGCTCTTCAGGGTCCGGGCAGGGTTTGAGTTTGAAACCCCTGAGTTAGTGTGTGTTCTGATTGGCTGAGAACAGTACAGTGTGTTCTGAGTGTTCATGCTCTTGATGATTGATGGAGCATAAAGTTCACCTGGTGATGACTGATCACTGGATGCAACCAATGTGGCGGGAGTTGGACGCCGCCTCCTGATCTGTAACACACACACACATTTCAGTCAGAACTTTTCGAATTCAATTTTAAATCTAAATCTAATTTCTAACTGTTACACAAAGCTTAAAGTGAGCTGATTAGCTGCAGTTTTTTTCACATCAAACATCAGTTTAAAAATCAATCAGTGTGAATTTACAACAATCATAAATATCTATCTATCTTTCTGAGAGCCTAATGTGTAATTCTGTGTGTGTGTGTGTTCAGTTCAGCTTGTTTAGGTCTTCAGATGTGCTGCTACACATTGGAGAGTGTGTGAGACTATACAGAGAAACATTCCACCTTCCCCCCCACACACACACAAGCTTGCAACCATCTATTGTCCATGGTCTAATTTTCTCTCTGTCTCATTCCACTCATCCCACAGAGAGCAGAGTCTCTCCATCAATCTTTTATTTCACTCACACTCACACACACCATCACTGAATCAGTCTAATTCTTCTGTTCACACCATCTGCTTCAGTAAACGAACTGAGACTCTGATTCTGCAGCACACTGCCGAGATCCAAACTGATGTGATTAAAATGTAACGCCCACACTCACTGGGGGCGTGGCTTCTGTCTGTACATGTCAGTCTCAGTGGTTAGGGTGGGTGGGGGTGTGGCTTATCAGTGAAGCAGCAACTGAAAAGTTTACAGAGAACGTCAGTATTCTACCTTCTGCACAACTCACTAGTTCTTAATAAAGTGGAGTACTGACATGGAGTAAGACACCTCCTCCTCCCGACATGAAGTAAGACACCTCCTCCTCCAGACATGGAATAAGACACTTCATCCTCCTGACAGATTAATCCACCTCCTCCTCCAGACAGAGTACTACACCTCCTCCTCCTGACAGAGTAAGAAACCTCCTCTTCCTGACAGATTAATCCACATCCTCCTCCTGACATGGAGTAAGGCACCTCCTCCTCCTTACAGAGTAATCCACCCCCTCCTAACAAAGTAATACACCTCCTCCTGACAGAGTAATACATCTCTTCCTCACATGGAGTAAGACACCTCTTCCTCCTCCTGACAGAGTAAGACACCTCCTCCTTCTGACCAAGTAAGACACTTCCTCCTTCTGACATAGTAAGACACTTCCTCCTTCTGACATGAAGTAATAAACCTCCTCCTCCTGACATGGAGTAATAAACCTCCTCGTCCTGACAGAGTAATACACCTCCTCCTTCTGACAGAGTAATACAACTCCTCCTCCTGACAGAATAATACAACTTCTCCTCTTAACACGGAGTAAGACACAGCCTCCTCCTGACATGGAGTAAGACACCTCCTCCTTCTGACATGGAGTAAGACACCTCCTCCTCCTGACAGAGTAATCTACCTCCTCCTGACAGAATAAGACACCTCTTCCTCCTGACATGGATTAAGACACTTCCTCCTCATGACAGAGTAATACACCACCTCCTCACATGGAGTAAGACACCTCCTCCTCCTTACATGGAGTAAGACACCTCTTCCTCCTGACATGGATTAATACACCTCCTCCTCCTGACAGAGTAATACACCTCCTCCTTCTGACAGAGTAAGACAACTCCTCCTCCTGACATGGAATAAGACACCTCCTCCACTTGACAGAGTAATACAACTCCTACTCCACTTGACAGAGTAATACAACAACTCCTCCTGACATGGAATGAGACAGCCTCCTCCTGACATAAGACTTCTCATTCTTTGGACAGAGTAATTCACCTCCTCCTCCTGACATGGAGTAAGACACCTATTCCTCCCTGACATGAAGTAAGACACCTCCTCCTCCAGACATGGAGTAATACACCTCCTCAAATGGAGTAAAACACCTCCTCCTCCTGACATGGAGTAGTACACCTCCAACTGGCAGAGTAATCCACCTCCTCCTCCTGACAAAGTAATACACCTCCTTTTCCTGACATGGAGTAAGACACCTCCTCCTCCTGACAGAGTACTCCTCCTTCTCCTGACAGATTAACACACCTCCTCCTCCTGACATGGAGTAATACACCTCCTACTGACAAAGTAATACACTTCCTCATCTTGACATGGAGTTAGACACTGCATCCTCTTGACAGAGTAATACACCTCCTCCTCCTGACAGAGTAATACAGCTCCTCCTCCTGACAGAGTAATACACCTCCTCACATGGAATAATACACCTCCTACTTCTGATGGAGTAATACGCCTCCTCCTCCTGACAGAGTAATAAACCTCCATCTGACAGACTAATACACCTCCTTCTTATGGAGTAATACACCTCCTCCTGACAGACTAATACACCTCCTCCTCCTGACAGAGTAATACACCTCCTCCATCTGACAGACTAATACACCTCCTCCATCTGACAGACTAATACATCTCCATCTGACAGACTAATACACCTCCTCCTCACATGGAGTAATACACCTCCTCCTTCTGATGGAGTAATACACATCCTCCTCCTGACGGAGTAATACACCTCCTCCTTCTCACATGGAGTTACTTGTGATTTGTTCTCACTCCACTCATGTCACCTGTCCTGCAGCAGTTCAGAAGCTATTCTAGAGCCCATCAATAGAACGACATGTAAGAACTTTGTGAAAGACTGTAGCACAAACAGGATACACCATGATCCTTAGAACCACAGATCGATAGTTAAATCCTGCAGATTACTATACAAACCAGACCAGTGCTTTTCCACATCTTTTACTCATACAGCCCACACACCATCAGACTCTGGAGAACCGTCTCAGACATGACAATACAACAATGTGTATAACATTCACAGCTACTGTACACACCAGCCTCATGGACTGACAATCTCATCCTGGAAGTTAAGCTCTTGTTTTATTCAAAAATAAATTCTGTTCCCCTGGCGACTTGTCCAGAGATAATGAGATGAGATGATTCCGTTCTCTTCATCTACAAAGGAACCATGTGGTGGAGCTGACCTGTGCCCTGGGCTACAGCTGAAGGACAGCACGCACACACACATCTGATTTAGAAACAGTAAACACTGTTATGTGGATAATCAGCGTTACAGCATCACATTAAACCTGAAGCCACTTCACCTTTATCCTGGACTCATTACAACACCACCGCCTCCATCACACCGCCGGGTCCAATCAGAACGGCTTATTTGGTCTTATGACACGAAGGCATAAAAATGCAGTTGAACACAGAAATACAAGTTGGCTCACACTTTGATTGACACGCACACACGCACACACACCTGCTGACCTGTTCCGCAGCTTCAGGGTCCAGGTGAGAGTCCAGCAGTGGAACCGTGAACTGGATTTTCCGAGGACTTCCCTCCATACCAGAGAGACAGACAGGTAGAGAGACAGACAGGTAGAAAGGTGGAGGACAAATTAAGGAGGATGAAGTGAGAACAAGCGTGAGGATGATGATTACGATGATGAATAGCTGAAATCCCAATATTAATAATCCTTTTATTCCCTCTTTTTCTTTTTTCCTCTAAAATATTTTCTTCATTCTCTTTCTCTTCTGTCCTCCTGCTGCTTGTTCTATTCTCTACTGCTCGCTGCGGTAAAACTCACACACACACACACACCTCCCTCCTCTCTCTGCCTTTCTCCTCTGCAGCTTCAACACTTTCTGACCCCTCCCACTGACTGGCTCCACCCACCAACACCATGCTAATTTCCAATTGGCTGCTTCATCTGCCAGTCACTGCACCAATCAGCTCCACACTCGACACTGAAGGAGGCATTGTGGAGTAAAATGTCAAATTAAACAAGAACAACAACTCATGAAACATAATTATTAAAATAAAGTAAAAATACAGAGTAGTGCTTAAAAAATAGAAAATATGAGTGAAAATCAGCTGTGAAAGTAATCATTAATTAAAACATAAAATTATTTCATTTAATATAATATAATATAGACCCTGTGATGACCTGGCGAC
>JAOBAM010000019.1:414182-424822 GCA_025212355.1 Notarius kessleri
CTTCAGGCGCCTTTGGCGCCCTCAGGACATTTTACAGATTTTCTGCTTTTTTCATCAGGACCCACTCTCATCCCTGGACAATGCAAGAAAGGAAAAAAAAAAAAAGCAATACTCAGTGATCATATAAATGTAAAAAGGCCATTTAAAACCCCATCATTCCCCAGCCACTGGTGAAGCAGGCAGGCACTGACGTGGACACAGCAACCATTGAGGGGCACACTCCACCATACCCACGAGCATAATTTTTTTTTTTTTTCCAGGCTTTTATCACAGCTTCTTGAAGGTTTTTTTTTTTTTGTTGGTTGGTTGGGGTGGTTGGTTTCTCCCTTCGGTCTCCTCTTCAGGAGGTGAAATGTATGTTCAGCTGGGTGAAGGTCTGGTGATTGACTATCCCGTTCTGAAACCTTCCACTTTTTTCCTCTGATGAAGTCCTTTGTTGCCTTTGTTGTGTTGCCATTGTGTTTTGGGTCATTTGTGTTGTGCATAATAAAGTTCCTCCAAATTAAATTGGATGCATTGCCCTGTAAATTGGAAGACAATGTTTCTGTCAACTTCTGAATTCATTCTGCTGCTACAATCATGAGTTATTCCACACACAAAGATGAGTGAGTCCATTCCAGAAGCAGTCATGCAAGCCCAAGCCATGACGCCAACTTTACCATGCTTGGCTGATAAGCGTGTATGTTTTGGATCATGAGCAGATCCTTTCTCCATACTTTGGCCTTTTTATCATTTTGGTAGCGGTTAAACCTCTGGGGTCTCAGCCGTCTTTCCTTATTTTTGGTTTGCCTGGTTTCCTTGTGTAATAATACTTGGATAACCTCAACCCTGTAATGTACAATCAAGTGATGTGTTGTGGTTTGTGTTTTTTTTTTTTTTTTTTTAAGGACAGCCTGAGCTATCCTCATACATTATGCTGCAGTGATGTTACATGAATGTATAAATAGTTATATAACCATAAAAATAAATAAAAAAATTTGAATCTTACTGAACACAAGCATATTTGGCAAAAATTAAATGCCTTTATGTGCAGTTGAGTATCTTTTTGTAAGAGGAAAATTCCATGCCCCGGTTCAGTTTCTTTCAGTAGCACCTGAGCAAGTTGGCCTACATTCTTCTGTAATGAGTTAATAGCATTATTATACTCAAGTCCAATAATAACTTTATAGAACTTTAAAAAAAACTACTACTACGAATAATAATTTAAAAGTCTTTTTCATTTTATGTTCAAATACTGTGTTTTACACATCAAAGATTAAAAGGTTTAAGAAGTATTTATGATAATGACTTATCAGTCAAATAAATTAACTACAAATCTCTGAGAGTTACTGCGGCTCATGAAACACTATTGCAGGGTGATGGGTGATTGGGGGGGGGGGATCCTCCATAGGCTGAGTTGCAAGAGATCTGTGCGGTTAATAGTAGGCCTGTTTCAATTACATCAAGATAGCTGGAGCTAAAACATCTCGTAATAAGCAGAACTCTGTAGATAATGTGTAACATAATAGAAAGCCAAATTCATTTTATTAAGGCTAGAGTACTAATGTGTTTCTTTTCTTGGTAATTATATGTGCTGCCTCTTCCAGATCTAGCTTAAGTAGAGACAGCAACTTGTTACGAATGTCCAATCTAGACATCCAGTCTATTCAAACATGGACTACTTTTTGAACATTGTATCGGGTTAGCAGTGTCCTGAGGGTGCTTTTACACACGTTAGTCTGGAGTCTGAATCAGGAAGGCCAAAGAGGAGATACATGGCTGTGGTGCGAGAGGACATGAAAGTGGCAGGTGTAGTAGAGAAGGATGCGGAAGACAGGGAGCAATGGAGACGAAAGATCCGCTGTGGCGACCCCTAATCGGGAGCAGCCAAAAGAAGAAGTATATGTATGTATATCTGTGTGTGTGTGTGTGTGTGTGTGAGACCATCAGGCAACTCTCCCTATCACACAACAGACACAGGCATGTGAAAAACTCAGAAGAAAGTGCTATCCTCCACTTTCTGCATGAATGGGTTCAAAGATGCCCAGAATTGGCTTGTGTTACTGTGATTGATAGGGAAGAAAGGGTGACATACTCTCTCTCCTATTGAATCACAATGACACTTGCCAATCATGGGTGTATTCCACCCCTCCCTCCCAGACAGCATGTCCAGTTTTGCTCTCTTGGGCTCCCAAATACAGATAGCTGTGGCATCATCACCATTTGAATTTGTGATCACTAAATTCTGCACAGCTCCTGGACAATGTCATATACAGAGTAAAAGTAAAGGGAAAGTATGGGCTGAGAAGAAGAAAATAACTGAGACCTCCAAAGCTTCACTGTTTGCAATTATTCGTGCTTTTTATTATCTCTGCCTGCATTACAAACTTTCAGAAAGAATATTCTTGATCAATCTCTTTTTTTTTTTTTTTTGTTGCCTTTTTAGGAATAAAAAAGAAGCCTTCTGAAGTCCTGAAAAAAATGTCAATGTCTCAGCAAATTGAAACATGTTTGGATATAATCAAGTTTTATATAATCTGGTTCTAATTTGTGTGTGCTTTGGGGGGAAGATTTTTAAATATTATTGTGGTATTATTTTAGTCTTTTAGATATTTCCACCATTGGGTTAAAGAGAAATGTATACATAAAAAAAAAAACCCTCAGTGAGTGGCTGTGAGTTGCTGTGAATAATTCTCCACATGGTCACACCAACTCACCAGCTGACAGCTTGATGGAGATTCCCATTAGGGCACTCTAAAGTAAAAGTTGAGAGCTAGTCTACGAGTATGTGGAAGAAATGTGGCCTTTCCACCCAGGAGATTTGGATCAACATCATCTTCTTGTGAGAAGATTGTCATTGCATCTCCAGCCAAGATCAAACCAAGGGACACTAAGCAGATGTGAAAGATGGAGGCTGTGCAGTATGACCGACGATTCATTTGGCCACCCATCAAATTTGTATTCCTTCATGTGCCTGATACTAAACAGAAGGAAGCAATTGCATGGGTCTGCTGATTTCAGATACTGTTGCAAAATATTTTACCATTCTTACTATTACAAATAGAATGGAAATATCTGGGGAATGCAATGTTGTTAACACTACAAAAGTAAAAAGAAGTGTTGTATGCCTAAAAAAATGTAAGCTGTAAAAATGCAAATCATCAATCACCTTATCACCTTGTGAGCAAAGATCTATCTCGAAAAAAGTTAGTCCTTTCAGGTTCTTACACTGATGTATGTGTAGGTATAGGACTCCTCTTTCTCTGCTCCATGCCTAGCAGCAACAGCCAAACTTCATAACTAATCTGTAGCTTTTGATATAATGGAGAGAAAACAGAGAAATATGGTTTATTGTGGATTAGCTACATGGACACATCTGTAAAACTGGAGTGTCTACACTTGAGCTACCTATTCCATAACATTTAGGTGCCTACTGACAAAGCAGGATGTCATAAGTTTTTATTTTTTTTATTTATTTATTTATTTATTTATTTATTTATTTTTACTGAGGAGTAGTCTCCATCTGGCCACCCTAGCATAACCGCCTGATTGGTAGAGTGCAGCAGATATTGCTGTCCTTCTGGCAGATTTTCCCACATAACTAATATGTTTTTCACTTTGGCTCAGACCCCAAATAAGATGAATATTTGTGAACCATAAAAGTTTGGTGAGGTAAACTTCAGGGAAATTATCAAGGACAAATCCTAGTTTCCCCTTGGCCATATACTAGATTATATAAGGTGTAGAGGCTATTATGCTTTGTCTTATGTAGTCCACATATGTAGAGAGAAGCAAACCATTTCTCTGGGCTGACGATCATAGTTAGCAGAGAAACAGCTGTACATAAGTTTGCTGTTATTTTGTTCTGCTTGTTGTTGAGAGTTGTTTTTGCTGTTATTTTGGTATTATTGAAGTATCTTTTAACACATTTTTAGTAGACCTTAACAATGATCACAAATCCATGTTTGAAACATCATATTGCCAGTAAATTTTGGCTTTATGGGTCTCTCCCATTTTGAACAGACACAACACTGGAAGATTTTAGTATAAGAACTTTGCATTGCCAGGTACTATTGCTGTGAGGATAGATAATTAAGTGCAATCATTTAGTTAATGTTATAAACTATTTGGATCAATGACCACAGCAACAAACTAGAAAAGCACTCGGAGAGCACAGATCTCCACCAAGAATCCTTTAAAAAAATCTGGCATCCAGAAGGTGATCCGGATCACTGCCAAAATTTAATGGATTGTTACTTGTGCCCAGTCACACCTCTGGAAAAAATTTCAGAGCAATCCATTAATTACTTTTTCCGTAATGTTGCTAATAGACAAACCAACAAACAAACAAACCAACGCTACCAAAAACATAACCTCCTTGGCGGAGGTAATTAATCAACACTCACACTATCTACAAAAAAAAACCTCTGCTAATATAAAATGGTGAATTTCATGGATGTTGCACTGGGTTACACTGCTAACCAACATGTTCCTTACTTATTTTTCTTCTGCACTCAAATCTAAATGATATATTCATCTCCACAATAATTGACTAATGGAAAAAAAATAACTACTTAACTCCTATCCATGTTTTTAGGAGCTACTAATCAGACAGAGGTGGCATTTTTCCCCCCACCATATTTTAAGGCCAAGGCCTATTAAAGCAAGCACTCAAGCAGAGGTTCCTCACAAATGGTAAGGTACAGTAAAGGTTTATTCTGATGAAGAGAGACAGAAAGAGGGAGAGAGAGGGGGAAGGATTTAAGTGGCCAGATGAGAGAGATGAGCATTGGGCTCAGGGTTGTAGATGACCTTACTCTATATGATGTTTCCTTACTGTACTACCAGGCAAAAGTATACACCCCTACCCATTCATAGGTTTTTGTGTATTTTGACTATTTTCTACATTTTAGAATAATACTGAAGACATCAAAAATATGAAATGACATATGGAACATATATGGAATTAGGTGGTAAACAAACATGTTAAAAACAAAATGTTTCATATTTTAGATTCTTCAAAGTGTCCAGTGTTT
Source organism: Notarius kessleri (assembly GCA_025212355.1). Lineage (NCBI taxonomy): Eukaryota > Metazoa > Chordata > Actinopteri > Siluriformes > Ariidae > Notarius > Notarius kessleri. The sequence continues at coordinate 419,198 of JAOBAM010000019.1, forward strand.
ACCTTGATGATGCTTTGCACACTATTGGTATTATCTTAACTAGCTTCATGAGGTAGTCACCTGGAATACATTTCAGTTAACAGGTGTGTCTCATCAAAAGTTAATTAGTGGATGAGTTTCTTACCTTCTTAATGCGTTTGAGATCAAACAGTAAATAGTAAATAATAAGAATAGTAAATAAATAAATAACCCTACTCCACAACTGCAGTCATTCATATTATATCAAGAACCGAACAACTCAGTAAAGAGAAACAACATCCATCAAGACATGAAGTGACTTTTAATTCATAACCACAAAGAAAAAACACTGATTTAGAAGGGGTGTACAAACTTTTGCCTGATGTGGTAAAGAATCAGTCATAGAGGATGTATTAAAGGACAAGAGATGGCTGATGAGTGAGAATGAGGAAGGAGAAGTTTATTCGAGGTGTGAAGTGAGTCTCAATGGTGTGTCAGTCATGTTTGTGATGGTGTTTAATCATTTTTAAACGTATCGTTCTGCTCCTGCAGTTATAAAAAAGGAGGCATGGCTTCGGGAATGAAACATGTGGTGACGAACTCGAGTGACGTTCAGAGACTGCTGCAGGTGAAGGGAAAGAGGAGCATCTCCGCCAAAGAGGTGAAGCTCCGCACACCACACCCTGTTGGAGTAACTGATAACCAGTCAGATCACATTAGTGATGCAATAACATTCAGCAAACACAACAACTGAATTTATTCCTATTGTTTTCATAAAACATTCAGCAACATTCAAATAAATCTGATTTAATTCTCTAAAACAGGTGAAATTGTTGATTGAAGATGTGAACAATGACATATTTTATACTTTGCACATTAAAATTCTTTCAAATCACCAAATGAATGTGACTGTTTTAGGTGGAAATGAGCTGGAGCAGTTTTAATCTCGGAGACGTTTTTCTGTTGGATAACGGAAACTCGATTATCCAGTGGAATGGACCGGAGAGCAGGACACAGGAGCGCCTGAAGGTCTGCGTTTTACAGCATATCATTATTTAATAACAATAACATACTGTATAAACATATAAACATTTCATAAATGGTTTAAATATTTCATTTAAAAATAATATATCATTGTTACTGTACATTGTGCACTGAGCAGAAACTATAAATTCCCTTAAATGTCATCAGTGCTTTTTAAATAAATGCTTTATATAAAATCAGTCCATTTAATTTTTGTGAAATATTACTGCATTAATCTCGGAGTAAAACTGACTCCCAGCTCCACCTGGAGTAAAAGTGTGGAATGTGTTTATCTGTGAAGGCGATGTTGTTGGCAAAGGACATTCGCGATCGTGAGCGTGGAGGACGTGCTGAGATCGGGGTGATCGAGGGCGACGCAGAGGATAAATCTCAGTCATTAATGAAGGTTTTGTGTAGCGTGCTCGGAGAGCGGCCAGAGAGTCTCCCAGGCGGAACCTCGGACGAAAATGCAGATCAAGAACAAATGTCTCAGGTCACGTTATACCAGTAAGTCCTGACACTACAGCACATTACATCACAATTACTGCTCATGTCTGATCAGCGAGGGCGGAGCTTAAATATATATTTGATGAACCAATCACAACGCTCATCTTGTGACGTGTGCTTAGGCTAGCTAATGCCGTGTATTTTATGCTCAACACTCCAACAAGCTTAAAGGGTCGGTTCGCCTTTCCCAGAATCCAGTTCCTCGTTTTGTTTCCATACGGACCTCTGCGTTCTGAAAGCGTGTGACCGCTCCTCTGCCAGCTCTCTTCGCTGGGTACTGAGCCCTCACAAGGAAACTTTCACGAATAAAAATGGAAGACATTGTCATGGAAGAATATTATGAGGAGTCGAGTATCAGCCTGGATGTAGAAGGGATCAGTTATCATGAGTGAAACCGCAAGGTGTCGGGATCCTGCCTCACCCTGTCGGGTTTATTCCCCAATAATAACCAGCTCACTGTATATTATTCCTTACTGCATCAACTTTGATGTGATGCTTAGAAACTGAATCGGGAATTGTTTCATTATCTTTCCTTCGTGGCCTCCAGTGAGATGGCTGAGACCCGTTCTGGTCCCTTACAATAGAATAACTGTCTGAAAACGGACTCGGTCCGTTGACGGAACTTAAAATATAACCACTTTAACAAAATATGTTCAATTTCCTGTTATAGTTTGTGATCTATGGCCTATGATGTCATCACATTGTGGCAGATCGTTTTTTAAATGTAACAGTAGAATACTGATGATGTTGAAAATGGTGACTCGGTACTAATTGCAGAGGATTCTGGGAAGCGAACCTGTAATAATGATGAAACAGTCCAGGCTACTCCTGATGTCACATGATCAAATGTATGATTGGATGATCAAGCTGAATTTAAGCTCCGCCCATGTGCACTTTTGACCCTGACAGACCACTTTTTCACTCATTCTCATTTTGTATTAAAATGGTGATGTGTGTGTGTGTGTGTGTGTGTGTGTGTGCAGTGTGTCTGATGCTGATGGGGAGATGAAAGTGAAAGAAATCGCCAGCAGGCCTCTGGTGCAGGATTTATTAAATCATGAAGTGAGTAACACTGACATACCAAATCAAATCATTAATAATATCATTAATTTAATTAAATAAATACATGGATTAGTCTTTGTGGAACTGGATCTCTCCTCCTGCTGGTCAACACTGGAACTAACTGGAACTCAGAGTACTCCTGTTAGACATCATCATCGAAACTTTACGTTTTATATTTGTGTGTGTGTGTGTTATATTTCAGGACTCTTACATCGTGGATCAGGGAGGGGTGAAACTGTTTGTGTGGAAAGGAAAAAAAGCAAATAAAGCTGAGAAACAGGAAGCGATGTCGCGAGCTGTGGTGAGACAGATTTATATTTAAAACATATTTTAATCTTTTATAGCAGACTTTCTGTTTGTTTTTATTTAAAAGGAAACCACACCATTCACTGTACAAACAAAACCACACCCATAAAAATACAGGAGGAAATAAATATATTTCCTAACGAAGAATTTGAACAAGCCACAGCTCAATAAACTAATTAAGGTCTGGAACCTTGGTAAAAGTTACCCGAGAACTCAAATGTATTGGGGTGCCCAAACTTTCGCATGGTGTTCCTTTTCTTTTTTCACTCTCCAATTGTAGAAAACAAAAATAATACACAAATCTTGCAGAAAAGGCTGAAAAGAAATGTGTTGTCTTTACCTTTATGCCTTTTGATGAACAGTTCATCTTCTGCTCACTTAACTAGTCACAGTAACAGACATTGTCAGTAAGGGTGCCCAAACCTTTGCATGCCACTGTATTGTTGAAATTTAGTTTATGGTTTAGAAAGAGATTTATGTGTTGTACATGTAGACAGCTGAAAGTAATTTGTATTTTGCATTTTTCTTTTCTTTTTGTATTGTCAAGGTTTTCAACCTAACTGACTGAGCTCATGTAATCTCCAAATAATCTGAAATAAAACAAAAAAAGGAAGACTAAGAAAGAAGCAGTTTGAGTTGATCCATTTAATCCTGAAGTTGGCCAAGGCCTTTTTCAAGTTTGGGCAGATGTTTAAGTGAAAAACCCCTCATAGCTTGACAGCTGAAAACCATCGCTGTGCAAGTCGAAATCCATCACGGCAGGAAGATAAAAAGGTTGCAGAAAGTCCAAGCAAATACATAAAGAGAAGAAATTCCAAAGATGAAAATGGCAGTTGAAGCTCTTGGCAAATCACTGGACCAGCTGAAAAAAGAGAAGACAGTTGCAAAGAGCTGCTTCACCAGGCAGGCTAACTACCTCAGTAGGAAGGCAGGTGCTTTAACTGAGTTGGGGCTCAGAGAAGAAATTGAAAAAGACTGCTGATGCATGAAAGGTCATTGAAGCCAATCATGATGACAGAGCAGGGCTAGTGGCAGAGCTCGAAGCCAAAGCAGAAGATGATGAAGAAGCTGTGCTTGATAGAGAGCAGGATGCAGACCTTAAGAAGGTCACAAACAACTGTGAACAAAAGTTTGATGAGAAAAAAACGATTGTTTAAACCAACCTTTGGACCAGGTATGGCCTGGATGCTCTGGAGGCAGCTTTTGAAGAAGCGGAAAAAGCCTGTCGACATGCTTACACTATACCTGTGGAAAGCATTAATTGTGAAAGCAATGAAGTTCACCTCACTGTCGTGAAGAAGTTAAACAAGGAAGCCTGCAAAGCATTGTCAGCCTGTGAGCCCCCACAACAGAGCGAAGTGGCTTTCAAAAGTGAAACAAGGACTTGAAAATAGCCTGCAATGACCTTGAGATGCGAAAAGCTGAGTTTGCCAGCGCATGGAGAATTGCTGAGGAGAAGCAGGCTCCAGATGTGAAACCAGGGCCAACTGGGAACATAACACCAGTAGTGAAAATTAAGTCAACTAAACTGCCCACACTGAGTGGCTGCAAAAGAGACTTCTACCGTTGGAGAACAGACTGAGAAAGCCTTCAAAAGCAGGGTGAGCCAATTGGCTCACCAGACATAAAAAAGATCCAGCTTCTTGACAGCGTGGATGAGAGGATTGTTAAAGACCTCAAGCTGTCAACCAACAGTACAGCTGATGACCTCTTCAGAGTTCAGAGAAGCACAAAGACAGGATTTTCTTCTGCAGGAAATTTAAAGAACTAAAGCTGTCAGAAAAGGAAGCTGCGATGAAAAGGATTGATGCATGCAGAGTGTGTTCAGGATGCCATGAGCATGATGATGGCTGTCGAGACATTTACCCGTGCAGAAATAAAGACTTCAAGACGGGAGGGTCTTCAGATCACCAGTTCTTTCTATTGCCCAAAGGGAGACATCAAAAGTTGTGACTTTAAGAAACCTCAGAGAGACAGCAGAAACAAAAAGGACCTCACTGTGGAACAGGAAAAGTTCTTAAATAAATTTTCCCCAGGTTGAGCAGAAAGGTACAGGAAGGGCTTCACCAACAAGTCATCCAAGGTCAATTGTCCTGCCAAGTCTCAGGTTGGCCTCCTGAAGGAACGTGGACTGAGAGAGCTTACTATTATTATGATGGTGATGGAAGTGACAGCAAACGCAGGGCAGAAAATCGGAACTCTGGTGGACCTGGCTTCGGACACCAATTGCATCACTCAAAGCTGCCAATAGGTTGAATCTTAGGAGTGAAAAGATCACACTAGTTGTGCCTGGAATTGGTGGAATAACAACTAAAGTAGCCACAAGAAGATATCTTGTCAGGGTCCAAATCAAAATCTCCAAGGGAACTGAAAGGGCTCATGAACTCATCTGTTATGGCCTGAAAGAGATCGCAAAAGTTCACAAGGTACTCAGGCCTGAAGAGCTGAAGAGATTCTACCCAGAAGTTGAACTTGAGAAGCTGAAGAGACCTGAAGAGATTAAGTTGCTCATAAGTCACAGACAAAGGAGACTTGCCCCACAAAGGGTGGAAGTTGTGAGAGATCTTGTACTGTGGGAAAGCCCTCTTGGAGACATGGTAGGTGGAGCACACCCTGACCTGTTTGAGCAAGTGAATATGGCTGCACATGAGTCAAGGACACACTTTGCTCAGATGTCATCTAATTAGTTAATAGAGTCCTACTGTGTGTAATTTACTCTCAGCATAAATACACTTGTTCTGTGAAGGCCTCAGTGGTTTGTTAGAGAAC
>JAOBAM010000019.1:453698-464458 GCA_025212355.1 Notarius kessleri
TAGAAAACATTCAAGAGTTAAGTAATGACAGGTTTGGAAACTTAGATGAGCGTCTGCATGGAGAATTTTCACACCGCAGCCAGCGAGAGTCTGATACGACTAACAATTTACATAATATACATAATATACAACACCTATATTATTCACAATATGTCTAAAATATCAGTATTCTACAATCTCTATAATCTAAATATCTCCAATACATTTATAATAAACACTATATTATGCATAAAATATCTATAATATACGTTCAGTATGGAGATGATTCAGTATGGACAGGAGACAGTGTTGGGTTGAGTCTGTACTGTGTGTGTGTGTGTGTGTGTGTGTGTGTGGGGAGAATATAAAAGTGCTTTATAAATAAGTGAATTGAAATTGAACAACAGTGAGGGGTGGAGTTATGTTTACTGCCCAGGAGTTGAGTATTTACCTGTATGTGTGTGAGTGTGTGTTCGTATTCATTCTGGATTTTTTTCCATTTCTTTATTTATAGTTTCTGTTCCATGTCATTTTATTTCATAAACGTTTAATAAAACTCCTCTCTTCCTCCTCTGGAATCACAGCTGGGTTACGCCAGCAGCACGCACCCCCAACACGAGAAAATAAATCAGAGATTATTTACAAGGTGCTGTTTCTCAAACTAGATTCATGGTTTTAGGCTTATATTTATTTGAGTTATTATTCAGTTATGTTTCTCAGCCTTGACTCATCCCTTTAAAAGCATGGGTTTAATGTAAAAGTATAAAATGTTGACTGTAATTTAGCAGGTAATTCTAGTTAAAGTGCACAGTTCTCTGGAACAGAATGTTGTGAAGTGACAGTCGAACAGATGTGTTGTATATGTGGGAATTTTGGGAATTATATTTCAGTAGGATTATATTCATTACGATAATCTTGNNNATTTTTTTGAACACTAAAATGATTTATTGTTTATTTGCTGGATTAAAAAAATCTGATGTTGAAAGTACTTTTAAGCCACATGAATAAAGTTCAGAGTTTGTATTTAGTAAATTATTCATTACATTTATTGTCAGTCACATGACTACACTGTCCATAAATCTAAAATAAATAAACTGAGTTATTTTCCATGTGTAGGTGTTGACCCCGGTATCTTCACAGCAGGAAGATGAATGTGTTTGACCGCAACATCAACTTTGACGCCCTCTTCAAATTCTCCCAGATGTAAGTGAAACACACACACAGAGACGCCCTCTGATTGAATTTTTTATTTATTTATTTCAGTGAAGGTTGAAATGTTTGCTTGTCTCTGATGCTGTTTGTTTGTTTGTTTATTTCCCCCCAGTTCCCGCTCCACTCAGCAGCACCTGAAGAATGTGTACGCCAGTTTATCTGTGTGTATGATCCTGGCAGCAGCCGGAGCGTATGTCCACGTCGTCACACGCCTCTTTCAGGTAAAACATCCGCGAGGTCAAGAGTCAAATGCAAAACTGTCAGTACCTGAGTACCTTTACCTGTGTCCCATCACATAGTACCGCAGAAAGTGGGTGGAGCTTTGTGCAGGTTCTGGGGGTGGGCACGAGGGATGGGATTGGTTAGTGAAATACTTAAAGCAAATTAATGTGACATAAATTTAAAACACTGCTTCTGTGTTATCGACCAGAATGCAGCAAATTGTTTACATAAATACCTGTAAACCTTAACGTGTGTGTGTGTGATGTCAGGGTGGGCTGCTGTCAGTGTTGGGTTCCCTGGCGATGATGGTGTGGCTGTCTGTGACTCCTCACAGCCCCGAGACGGAAAAGAAGAGACTCGCTATTCTCTCTGCATTCGCCTTCCTCACAGGTCCTCATCATCATCATCATCATCATCACTCCCAACACTCAGCATGTGCTGCACTTACAGTAAAATAATCCCCAGTGATGGGGTGGTGTGATAAAGCAGAATAACGCTTCCTGCCCTGAGGTTGTTTTCCTGTAACAGTGCGTCCCTGAGTGTTTTATTCCCCCCGTAGCACAGATTACCAACAATTACCATTTTAAAATCTGTTAAAGAACATCATGCTTTTTATAGATACAGAGCTGCTGTGATAGAACATTAATCAACACCTTCTGACCAATCACATCTGTCATGTAATAAAATCTTACTGCTCTGGTTATTATTATTAATATTATTATTAATGTGTGTGTCACAGGTGTGGGACTCGGACCTGCCATGGATTATGTCATTAGCGTCAACCCAGGGTAGTTTTTATACACACACACGCTCTGTATAATCACTGTAAAAACCCTTAATGTAGTCAAATGTGTTATTGTAATGTGTTTAATTATAGTTTAATGTGTGTGTTTAGCATCATCGCTACAGCGTTCCTCGGCACCTCCATCATTTTCGTCTGTTTCACTCTGAGTGCTCTTTACGCTCAGCGCAGGAGTTACCTGTTCCTGGGAGGTAAATATCAACCTGTCTGTCTGTCTTGTGTTTCCTCTGTAAGGGACTCTGATGTCCAGCCTGTCCATCCTGCTCTGTGTGTGCAATGTGTGTGTTGTGTTTGCTCTGTAAGGGACCCTGATGTCTGGCCTGTCCATCCTGCTGCTGATTTCTATCCTCAACATGTTCATCGGTTCTGTGGCCCTCTTTAAGGTGACTGCGTCTGTGTATTCTGGATGAAGAGGAGAGTTTTATTTAGAGAGAGTTTTACATCCTGAGGAATTTTACTTAGCCTTTACTGACAAGTGTAAAATAAATTAAACTAATAAATAATCTGGAATTACTTCAGTAAGTGTTTATACAGTGAAGAAGGTTGAATTAATATCACTCTGACTGCACAGGAGTTAAAACCTTTTCTGCTCGTGTGTATGTTCAGGCCCATATGTACATCGCTCTGGCCATCATGTGCGGCTTTGTGCTGTTCGACACTCAGCTGATCATCGAGAAAGCAGAGATGGGAGATAAAGACTACATCTGGTGAGAATCATTATAGTCTGTCGTGTTACAGGAGGCGGAGTCAAGTGCACGACAGGAAAAGTGCAACATGATTTAGTCCTGAAACAGTTTTGTTTTCGAGACGAGTCTGGACGCTCGGTGAGCGCTGAAACACTCGCACTGAACAGAATGGAGACCATGGAGAGAAATGAGGCGCTTTTTATATTAGTAATAAACATGAACAAATCAAAATAAAAAAGGCTCATGTTCAAAACTGAAGAACATAACTACCAACTTAATCTCTGTACTCGATAGTAAGAGTGCGTCATGACATTATTTATCTCGATATCAATATTGCGCAGTCCTATCGCCCAAGCCCCGCCCTCTGGCCAAGGGCTTTAACCGAGTTTCATATAGATATCCATTCTGATGTGGGAGTGTTTAAAATAAACACAGTGCTGTCATAAAGTTTATTAATGAGTTTGTTAAAGTTGTGTCTGATTTCTGTGCAGGCATTGTGTGGATCTGTTCCTGGACTTTGTCACCATCTTCAGAAAGCTCATGGTTCTGCTGGCTATGAATGAGAAGGTACTCTACACACACCTGTGTTTAGTGTCTCTCTCTCTCTCACACACACACACAGCATAAAGCTCATTCCCTTCACTGTGACCATAACTCAGAACGCTGAGGTGAAAAAGATGAATGTAATCATTTTAAACACAGAAAAGTCTGAATGACTGCACTGTGGATTAAAGTAAATAATCCTGTAACAGCTCAGTTCTTCAGCACCATTTCAGCTGCTCATTTATTAAACTTAGATATCTTATAACTGAAACTTTGTTGCTTTTTTCCTAATAATTTTTCATATTGTTCTGTTTTCTTCTCCATTTGTTTCAGGATAAAAAGAAGGAGAAGAAATGAACACATCATGTGGCCAAAAACACAGGAATCTGTGATCTGCGATTTTTGCATCACAAATTTGTCTAACAGCTTAATTACAGATTGGATTTTTCTGGTTTTGTACTCCAGTGTCTTAATTTTATTTTGAGATTTTGAAAGTTTATGTTCAGGTCGTGCAGCGGCTAATAGATAATCCTTCAACATACTGCTCCCTATTATTATTATTATTATTATTATTATGAGTTGTTTGAAGAGAATTAGTTTTTTAAAAACATTCACTGGGCCCCTAAAATGTGATACTGGATGGAAAAATGAATAAATGCTGATGAGATGAATTTGTTTTTATAAATATAGTGAGAGATTTGAGGACAGTTTAGCTCATAATTATAGACAGATTTGCACACTTCTGCATCTACAACACTTTTGCCAATTGATCATATTTCTCACATTTTTATTAAGTTAAAAGTCGAGAAATATAATTTCTATCTTTTTCTTGCCAATATGAAGGTAAAGTTGTTCTTTCTTGCATTTAATCTTTAATAATTTTCACTACATTAATATTCCTTCATCTGCTGTACAGGCCACTCATATAATAATATTTCCTTAAGTTTAATATTTTGATTGTGAGGTTAGTGATGGCATTTAGTCCCGATGTAGCTCCTGATCAGGGTTTATCATCAGTAAATATTTCCAGGAATAATTAAAGAAATGGTGAGTTTGCTTTCTTTCCCTAATGAGCGCTCGTTATTGCCAATTACTTTGCCATATTTTAGGAAAAGAAACAATAAACTGTGATTAAATGTAACACACTGTGGGGAGTCCAGTCCATTTATCACACACGTGTCTCTGCAGCTGTAATCTCACACACGCTGATCACACGCTCACCATCATCTCACACACACTGATCACACGCTCACCATCATCTCACACACACTGATCACACGCTCACCATCATCTCGCTCACCATCATCTCACACACACTGATCACACGCTCACCATCATCTCACACACACTGATCTCACGCTCACCATCATCTCACACATGCTTGCAATAATCACACACTAATCTCACACACACACTTTTTCCCTCCATGACTTCCATCATGAACACCACACTGAAACTCGGACAAAATATTTTAAACTGTATCTTTATTAAAACTTCATTTTTTTTCTTCATCACTCTTATTTTTTTGACAACGTTCCCAAAGTTTAAAATCAGAATCACGTGCTCTGTGTGTGTGTGTGTGTGTGTGTGTGTGACTGTATAAATGTAAACGTGTAATCCCTCTGTGATTGTGTCCTTTAAAGATGGAGCCGGTCTCAGGGTTTTGACTCCGCCCACTATCAGAGCATGAGGGTGGGCAGGGCTGCAGCAGTCAGTGTGAGGATGGAGAGCAGGTGTTGGCTGTGTGTGCAGGTGTGTGTGCGCGCGGTGGAGTGTGTGTGTGGAGGGCGTGGTCCATTACACAGAGGGCTGTTACAGCAGCTGATGCACACGGAGCCCAGACGACCCGGAGAGCAGAACCGCTGATACCCTGCTGAGGCGATCAGACACGTGGTGTAGGATGCACACGCCTTCCGATAAAACACACCTGGGGGGACGACGACACTTTATTCATTACACCTGATAAAGTCTCTCTCTCTCTCTCTCTCTCACACACACACACACACACACACACACAGAACATTGAAAACAGAACCAACAGATGGACAGAAGTTGATCATCTGGACTTCACCTCACATCTCATCACATCAGACAGGTGGCTAGAGCTCTCTCTCTCTCTCTCTCTCTCTCTCTCTCTGTACGTGGTGTTGTTGCCCCGCCCCCCACCCCCTTGCCCCCAGATGAACCCTGACCCTGGGTTTATTCTGTTTTCTGTGAATGAAGCAGAGTTTAATGCCGAGATGTTTGATATTAATGAGTGATTTATATTCTCACCTCAATCAGGCTTCTGGGTAAAAATTAAATATTCATGTTTAAAGGTCAGTTGTGATTGAGTGGTAAATAAACCAATGAATAATACATACGCAAGTAAATAAAATGTATAAATAAAAGGCAGATGATTTTAAAAACAAGAAATAATTCATAAATTGTATGAGTAATGAATATAATCACCTTTAGCCCTAACGAGTGTCCATTGCTTCACATTAACATTTCAAACACTAAAATATTCTAGAATGTTCCAGTCATGGCATGGTAACAGAGTGAATCGTTACACTGAGTGAATTGTTACACTGTAACGGAGTGAATCATTACACTGACTGAATCATTACCCTGTAACGGAGTGAATCATTACACTGACTGAATCATTACCCTGTAACGGAGTGAATCGTTACCCTGAGTGAATTGTTACCCTGTAACAGAGTGAATCGTTACACTGTAACAGTATCAGTTGTGTAGTTTGGCACGCCCCAGTGTTCCAGAGTTCCAGAGAGCATTTAATTAGACCAACACGTGATTATTACAGGATGAAACTTCAGACCAGAAGTGATGAAATATAAAATTAAAAAGAGAAACGGGTCCAAACTGTTTGTAATGATTTCAGAAGCACTACTTTTACAGCTGTGAGTGATGATGAAGTGCCGTATTCACCGTGTGTGTTCTCCATCACCTCCTTCTGGCACGCGTCCTGAATGTTCGCTGTACAGTTTACGATGAAGGCTGCAGCAGAGCAGTCGTTATTGAGCAGCGTCTCCTCACACTGATAACACTGCATCTGTAACGGCCACACTAACACACACACACACACACACACATTACTGTGACTTCATTCCATTATTAATGTAAAAGTGTTTATATAATAAACCATATTTTTATGTTTATATATAAACATATATGTTTATATATTTAAAATATGTTAGCAGCATATTTTAATATTTTACTTTTTATGAAGCCAAAAGTGGAGGTAAAGCAGGATCAGCTCTCTGTGAGGAGGAGGTCAAAGGTCACCCTGCTGAAGGTTTCCTTATTATTTTATTTGTTTGTTGTATTGAGTGTTATAAAGGTGTTATAATACTGTCGATGTACATTGATATAAATGGAAGGGATTTTCAGAGCACCAGGATGTTTCGGGGCCTCTGAGGCTGTAAAAAGTGAAAACAGTTGATATTTAAAATCAGTAAATGTTTGAATCAGGATTTTATTAATTTATTGCAGGTCTAATGAGGAATATCGCAGCATTTCACTTCCTGTGACATCATAAAACACTTTAATGATATTTTTAAAATGTTTAATGAATATAGACTTTCCACACATCAATTATTCACTGAGACTTTTTTGCTTTTTTATTAATTTCTCATCTCAAATGTTAATTTGTGACAAGAAACAAATTAAAACTTAAAATCAGCACTCAACACCTCAAATTACAGTTCTTATTTTTTCTGTGATTTAGTTAAAAGCATTTATTTGTTGTGAGTGGATTTAATTATAAAATGTTAGTGAGATCAACACATGGAGTTCAGATTCAGAGCGAGTCCACGAGGGGGCGCTGTTTAAATAAACCCTCACACACCAAAATCCATCGATAAATCAGTGAGGTGTGATTTCCTCTGTGATGATGTCTGAGGTGTGTGTGTGTGTGTGTGTGTGTGTGTGTGTGTGTGTGTGTTCAGTCCTGCACCGTGTCTCTTCAGAGCTCTGAGCATTTCACAGTTTATTCCACCTGAAGAACCTGAACATGAACACAGCGACACGACAGCGGAACGCGAGTGATGAAACTGCTGAACCGCCATCTTCTGTGGGTAAAAATAATAATAATAATAATAGATTTAATTTGTAAAATCAGTCACTCTGGATGTTTAGATTTTGCATTTAAATGCAGCATCAGCTGGAAGAAGCAGGAGAAATTCTTTGCTGTCTGGAGTCTCGGGGTTTCCTCATCTCACCACCAGAGGGCGATATGAGGTGGTGCAGTGGTCATCACTGTCACCTCACAGCAAGAAGGTTCTGGGTTCGAACCTCACGGCCGATACATGTTCTCCCTGTGTCTGTGTGAATTTCCTCCCACAGTCCAAAGACATGCAGATTCGGTAAAATCCCCAGCCACTGGGGTTGTGCAAGTCAGTACAGACTGAGTGCCGGTCCCTGTCCCGGATGGGTTGGGGAGGGTTGGGTCACGAAGGGCATCCGCTGTAAAACCGACACCAAATCAACTCTGTGGAACAGATCCACTGTGGCGACCCGGAACGGGAGCAGTCGGAAGAAGATGAAAACCACCAGAGGGCACAATCAGCCACGTTCTGCAGCTCTGGACTCCTCCCTCACCTGCTCCAGGTAAATGTCCTGCTCTCCTGTTTCTCTCTTCTCTCCTGCAGCTGCTCTGAAGTCACTCACAGTTTCTGTCTTGTTATGAAATTTGTTTTGTTTTTTGTTGATTTACAGGTTTCAGGTTTTTGTGCGTCTCCTGTAAATAATATCGGCTCATCTGAAGTCTGAGAGCTTTGCAGGAACCCCATCAGAAAGCAGCACAGTGATTCTGCACAAGACCTGCTCTAGGACTCAGTAACCTTCGCAAGAAAGATCGACTACTTCGCAAGTGCTTGCACTCAGGCGCATCATAGAGGGAGCAAAGAAGAAGCAACTACTGGTGGTTCTTACGTTCATAGATTTTAGTACAGCATTTGATTCGATACACTGCGGTAAGCTGATGAAAATCCTACTGGCCTACGGTATTCCATCTAAAACCGTACAGTCTATTAGCAACGTCTGCTCCCAGACAAAGGCAAAGGTGACCACTGCAGACGGTGAGACGGATGCCTTCAACATCGAGACAGGGGTTTTGCAGGGTGACACATTGGCACCCTATTTATCATTGCTCTTGACTTCGCCCTACGCCAGGCAATAGACGGTCAGGAAGAGGAACTTGGATTCACTATATACCCAAGACGTAGTAGACGCATGGGTCCGTGTGTCATAACTGACCTGGATTTCGCTGACGATATCGCGCTTTGTAGCAATACAGCTGCTCAAGCACAAGTGCTTCTTCACAGGGTGGAGTCACAGTGTAGGAAAATTGGCCTTACAATAAATGCCAAGAAAACTGAAGTGATGGCATTCAACATCCCTACCCAAGTTAAACTTTCGACTCTCACTGGGAAAGAACTTGAAGTAAAAGATAACTTCAAATACTTGGGTTCACATATAAGCTCCACGGAAAAAGACATCAAGGTTCGTAAAGCACAGGCGTGGCAAGCGCTTCACAAGATGAACAACGTTTGGCGATCTGGAATGTCGGACAGCTTAAAAAGACGTTTATTTGTTGCGACAGTAGAGGCAGTTCTTCTCTATGGTTGCGAGACATGGACCCTTACAGTTCAGGAGGAGGCGAGGCTGGATGGATGCTATACTCACATGATTAGAAAGATTCTGGGTGTCTCCTGGCAAGATCGTGTCCCAAATAAGATCCTTTATGGGGCCCTACCACCAATATCTTGCAAGTTAAGAGCGAGAAGACTCAAGCTGGCTGGGCACTGTGTGCGCCACAAAGATCTAATGGCACACAACCTAGTACTCTGGGAACCCAATCATGGTCGGGCTCCTCGGGGTGGGCAAAAGCTCTCCTATGTGGACCAACTCAGGAGAGACACCAACACACAGACGGCCGAAGAAATAAGATCTCTAATGCTCCACAGACCATCGTGGCAAGCCATATCAACTTGCTCCCGAGGAGACTCGACCTGATGATGATGATGATGATGATGAAAGAGGTACACATTGTTATCTTGAAATCCAATAATGAGCCCTTGGGGTACATTAGTGTAGATTGTACCTTGAGGAACAGAAATGGTCTCGTACTGTACGCTAATTTCTGACGGTGTAAAATTATTGATGGCAATCAAAGCAAAGCTCTTTGAAAACATCAAGTAGAGGAACCGCACCACCTACAATACAAGCAACCTGAGAAACATCTTACACATACAACTCAGCATGAAGAATTCATTGTTGTTGTGAGTTCATTGCTGTAGAACTCGAGACCGGTCTCAAAACCACTTTTTGAAGGTCTCGGTTTCATCTTGGAATCCGGGTCTGAGACATAGAGGACTCTGGATTTTATTTCATGACAGGTCAAGACTATGACTGTGGGGATTTCACACTAACTTGTCTGATTTATTTATTAACATCGTTATTCTGATTGGATGTAAAATTCCCTGCTTCAAATGCAGCCAATAATGTGACACTGCTAATTTGAAAAAAAAAATTTTCCTGTTAATGGCTGTCACCCTTCCCCCACCCCCCTTCACACACACTGGTCTGGTCCTGGTCTTGACTCGGTCTCGCCCTGCATGTGTCTTGGTCTTGACTTGATCTCAACCCCTCAAAGTCTTGGTCTTGTCTGGGCCTTGATACACTCTGGTCTTGGTTTAGGTGGTCTTGACTACAACATGGCAGGAGCCAATGCTGCGCCAACCTCTAACTGGGTAAGATAAAATATTTATAGACAACGATAGATGAGAGAAAATAACAGTTGATGGATACTGACAAGGAGGGATTCCGACCCAATAACAAGTTTATTTACTGTTGTACAGAAACACTCCAGCTCTACTTGATAAAAGCTAATTTATATAGTAGCTAGCTAACACACTTCATTTAAAACCAACTGGAAGGGCACTCGGTGGAATGGAATGGCTGAAGTGCCCTTGAGCCCTTGAGCATGGTTGTCTGTGTCTATGTGCCAGCCCTACGATGACCTGGCGACTTGTCCAGGGTGTACCCCAACTCTCACCCATAGTCAGCTGGGATAGACTCCAGCTTGCCTGCGACCCTGCACAGGATAAGCGGCTATAGATAATGGATGGATGGATATTTTTAACCAGTCAAATGCACTGGATGATGAAGAAAAGCTAAAATATTAAAGCTTTTGCAGCTTTATTGACTGAGTTCCATTACATTACAGCTATTTAGCAGATGCTGTTATCCAGAGTGACGTACAACACACCCAGAGCACCTAATCCCCAACTGCTCCCCAGGCTGCTCTGGGTGTG
>JAOBAM010000019.1:617684-628256 GCA_025212355.1 Notarius kessleri
CTAACATTTTGTACGAACATTTTGTTTTTCATTACTGTATACTTACTTGTGCAGCCCCCTGTATATTATATTTATAAATCAATTTTTTTAATTTGCATCTTTGATAATTGTAACTTCTGGTCTTTATGACCTGCTACACCTACTGAGATCAAAAGGTGCAGGCTATTTGTTGGTATCTCATATAGTGAAGGCTACATCAGGGGGCATCATCAAGTCTTTCTTACAAAGCCCCGCAGTTATGGAACAGCCTTCCAAGTAGTGTTCGGGACTCAGACACAGTCTCGGCGTTTAAGTCTCAGCTGAAAACAGATCTGTTTAGTCAAGCCTTGTGTTAATGGTGTTTATGAGGTAAAGGTGATCTGGAGGGTCCTCAGGTATGGAGTGTTTTGGTAAACTGGGATGTATGGATGCTGTTGCCCTCCCACTCTCACTTGGGTTTGTTGACGGTGGAGTGGCTGCTGCTTTATGTCCCAGGGCCCCTCATGCCTGTGTTACCCTTTTAGTTATGATTTCATAGTTAGTCTCGCCGGAGTCCCTGCTTGCACTCAGCACAAAATGTACACTGTTTTTAACTATGAGGTGACACCGGGCAAACCTAACAACCCGTGTTCTCTCTTTCGCTCTGTCGAGTTACACATCACTCCTGAGACACCAGTAAAATGCTGAACCCCTCCTGCTCCTCGGACCTGCCTGAGCCATCCTGATGCCCTACTTCTGGCTGAGGTTCTCATCACATCACCCCTGTGGAGGACGGCCCCCATATGGACAGTCTAAAGATACACTTAGAAGATGCTCTGGACACCTACAGTTTTGCTGCAATGGTTTAGGACTCCAATCACCATGATAACTTTAGGACTGCAGTTGTCATGAACAGTTTTACACTCAAGCATAAATGCAGAAGCAGATGCATTGTGCAGGCAGAGGATTCTGTCCATAAGACGCTGAAATATCACTTGGGTTTCAAACAACCTAAACAGAAAGGTGACAAGGTGGTGTAACCCAAATGGAGTGGAAAAGACCATTTTCCCCCCTCTCAATACTGGGGTCAAGGGAATCTGTCAATACCCCTTGGTTAAGTCCAGTGTCAAATAAAAGTGAGTTGTGTCTAACTGATCCAGCAGTTCATCAATGCAAGGTATTGGGTACGTGTCAAATTTAGACACCACACTGACTTTTCTAAAGTCCACATTAAAACAGAATGACTGACTGCTCCAATCACTGTGGGACTTGTTGATTTCTTCCATGTTGAGCACAGCGTTCAGTTCATCTTGAACTATTTTTTTGTGTTCAGGTAACCGATATGGGTGGCTCTGTTCAACCACACCTGGAGGAGTCTCAATGTGGTGGTCTATGAGGTCCACAGGACTGGGTAGAGGCAAAAACGCATTGGAAACGTCCTTTTGCAACTTGTGCTCTCTGGAACGGTGAGAGGTGGTCTCCACAGGGGACCGGGGTAAAATAGGCTGAACTTTTTAGACTTTCCTCTGGTCCTAGTGCCTCCCTCTCAGTAACCACTCTTGCCAGAGGCACAGGAACCGCCTCTCTTTGTGGTTTTATATATATTTATATAGGCAGTATATTTTATCTGTTAGTGCAAATTCCTGTAATCAAGTACCCCTGTTGTACAGTTGGGATTGGCATTTTGGGGCCTGATGGAAAAATGTGGTGGAAAGTGGGTTCAGGAGGCCGGTTTGGGGCCCCCCACAGCTTGGTTCTGGGGAGCTGGGACCAGCGAAGGACTAGGAGAGAGTGAAAGAGGGACAAGGAGACACCTGGATCACAAATCACCATCACATGATCCTCCACCAGCTGAACGGCTTCGTCCATGGACACGGACTGGTGGCGCTGGATCCACTCCACCATTCCTGTCAGGAGTCAACCAACAAGTTGCTCCAGTACCACCAGCTCGATGATCTGTTCCGCGTCCCACTCCTCTGCCATTAACCACTCTCGACAGGAGTCCTTCAGCTGCTGCGCATAAGCAAGGTTGCAGAGCCTATTCCTTCTCCAGCCATTCCCACGCAGCTGCCACACACTCAACGAGCTCCAGGAAGGCCTACAGATTATCTGTGGAGGCCATCTTGGTGAGCATCACATGTGGCATAGTGGCAGGGACACAGCTGGAGATGTGGTGGGATGCAGTAGCTTCTGGAGTGCCCACCAGCTCTCAACCTGCTCCTGCATGAGGGCTTCGAAGCACAGCTGCTGCTGTAGGGTCCTGATGATCTTGCCGAGGGTGGAGGCTTCTGTGGTGGTGTTGGGTTCTTCCCCAAGCCCAGGTTTCGGCACCACTGTAGAACTCAGTGTGTGAAGGTGTGGAGGAAAGCAGCATGGTATTACGGGGTAATTAATATCCTAATGGCGCAAGTAATGCAATTATTTAATAATGTATTTAAACTCACATTAACACCGGTGCTTAGTGTTAACCTTTACTCGAATGCAGTAACACTTTTCTTCACTTTAATATAAACGGATGTTCTGATGTATGGAGTGGATAATGTCCGTGTACACAGTGGTGTATTTATGTAGACATTACAACAGGACAGGGATATGAGTGAAGTTTATCAGCAGTAAACACTTCCCTTCAAATCCTCAGCATCATTAAAGGCATGTTTTTCTTTTTCTTTCTTCCGGAAGTGGAACTGGAAGAGGGAAGTGAGTGAAAACGGAAAAAGACGTGAATGAAGCCTCAGTTCCCAGAATGAAACAAAACACACACACCCCTGAAATTTCCCACCTGGGGAACCTGAGAAACAAGAATGAAATGGACAGAAATCTCTCACATACAAATAACAATCCAGGTGTATTCAGTTCCAGAAGAATGAAATATTAAAATTATTTTCATAAATCATTATTTCTGTTATTTTTGCTGGTTTTGATCCAAAACACACACACCAAGCTTAAATCTTTAACTCTCTTATAAAATAAATCAACACTAATCTGTCTGATTCAACTGTGAGTCACAGACAGTGAGCTGAAGCGAGAGTCTGAATTTAACGTCACAACTCTGAGCAGAAACAAAGACACAGAACAAATTCAGGAGGGAAAAATGAAAAATGTATCCAGATGTTATCGCTATAAGAGGCCAAAGAGAGGAGGAAGAAAACCCGTCTGAGCTCGTCTCCTCCTCTCGGCCTCGTGGGCCACATGTGCAGATCGCAGTTGCTCCATTTCATTAAATTCCGACATAAAAACATTAAATATGAGAAGTTTCTTCGTTTATCTGCAGCTTTGGTTCAGCACTAAACCCTTCACCCTTGTGTTTGATCCTCTGATAAAATTATTCACTCATCTTTCTTTATTTCTTGCCATCTTGCTAACAGAGAACATTTCAGAACGTTTAAACTAATGGATTTATAAGCAGTTCTTGCTGTTATGTTACAGAGATAACATTCATTCAATGTTCTAAAAACGTCTGCTGTAATCAGGGTTAGCTTCATAACATTATTAGAACGTTTCTCACATTTGACCACCTTCAGAAATACACACTCTAACATTCAAAAAACGTTAAAGTAACATTGTTGGAACACTAAAAACTGATATGCTAAATGATTACAGATCCGATAACGTTGCGCGCGATAAACTGTTACTGCAGAAACTTTGTTGTAAAATTGGCTAACAGTTACAGCATGCTAATTTTATACTTAAAATAATTAACAGTATAATAATTAACCCAATAACGAACAGCTTGCTAACATGTACTGGTTGTTAAAATATTGGTTAGTAAAAAATTAGATGAATATTCGCTGTATACTTAGCTCCCTTGCTAGCTAACGGTTTACTAATGACATAAACCTGCTGCAGGAAAACGATCATTAGCTTTCATGAACACAGTTTACAATGAAACACAGATTTAGCAGGCTTATAAAAGTTTAATGTAAAACACAAACAGCATAGAGTTCACAGAGTAAACTAAAACAAAAATATAAAAGTGATAAAACACAGCTGGTTTAAAAGTCACTGCTGCCACAACAAACGTGTAAACATCTCACTGCTAGCAGCTAACGCGCTGAAGAACAGGATGGTTTAAAGAGTGTCTATTCCTGCTGGTGTAAAAAATAGTCACAGGTTCAGAGAAGGTGAGAAAGAGGGAACGAGGGAACAGAGCTGGTAGAGATCAGATCGATTCTCGGGTTTGGAGCTGAAGACTGATTTTGCGCTGGTTCTCCACACATTCCTTCAGTTTGTCCTCCGTCAGTGTCAGTCTCTGTTCCAATATGGCCACCGTCTACACAGAGAGAGAGAGAGAGAGAGAGAGAGAGAGAGAGAGAGAGAGAAGAGAGAGAGATAGACAGATAGATAAAAGGGATGAATGTTATTATCTATGGAAAAAGTACAGTGTGATTTTCGTTAATAACCCACACAGTGCGCTCCTGATCACAGAGGCGCCTCGTTAACATCAGTAACATGTGAACACTCCAGTGATCTGCTCAGAGTTTATGCTTAAAGAAGCTGAAGAGTCCAAGCTCTGGGTGTGTCGAGCTCTGGGCGTGTCAAGCTGTGTGTGTCAAGCTCTGGGTGTGTCGAGCTCTGGGCGTGTCAAGCTCTGGGCGTGTCGAGCTTCATTTCCTGGGCAGAATTCAGATTCGAGACGTGGGGAAAGTTCACTTGCTGCTGCCAGATGTTCCACATGTGGAGAGTGTGACGTGATGGTTCTGAACACGGGGCCTGTGATGGTTGTTACCTGTGGATCCAGGGGTGGAATCGCGACCCGGTGTCATTCCCGAAGCGACGGTGTTCTACAGTGTGTCCGAGACGTCAGGAAACAGTGAGAGTGAAACTACAGGGACTTTATTCTGTATTTATGAGGATTTACAGCGGAACCTTCACACGCTCTACACGTTCTCTCAACCTCTGGATCACACTGTTACAGCCTTCACTCAGCGCGTCCCACTGGATCCCGACCCCTCACACTCTGGACTTATTACTGAGCTCTTACACACACACACACCCACACCCACACACACACACACACCGGTGTGTTTCACTGCTCACTTCAACAACGTGACTTTAATCCAAAAGCTGAAAAACTCTAAACAAATCTGCTAAAAAAATGTAAATGTCAGGTTGGGCCCAAAGTGTTCTTTTGAAGGAAACTTCAGGAATAAAAATCTCTACAGTTCCAATGAATAAACAAAACGTTTTTGTACACGACACATTTAAACGATGTAAATGAAGTGAAGGTGCACTGAGGCATCTGTGGAATTTATTTCACACTTTAAAACCAACACTATCCTTCAAAACCTTTCAGAAAAACGTAGATCTGGACCGCCATCTTCCTCACATGATTAACGTTTAATGAGCTGACGTGGTGTACGAGCTTACGATCAGAATCACGCACCACTGAGAGCCAGGCTTAATTAAACTCCACCCACGCACGTGAATATTCAGTCTTTAGTCCTTCCTGAGGTCTGAACACAAACCCGCGTGATTTCTGTAGCGAGCGCCGAGTGCCAGCGTCTGGGAACGCCATTAAAATAACTCAAATAAAACAAATTCTTATTTCTGTAAATTATAAACCATCCTGAAATAAACAGAGCAGGAGATCGGGCTTTTAAAACCACGGTTTGTATAAAATCGATTAACAGCATTTTATTTCTATTTCTGACCTTGAAGCCGTATGAACGGTTCGAGAAGCTCGACTCCAGTTTCACACCAAAGGGAATTAATCAGGTTTTATATTTCCTTCCTGCAGCAGTGTGATTTTCTGATCAATAAACCGGGGGGGGGGGAGCAGAGAGAGAGAGACAGAGAGGGATAGAGAGATGGAGGGAGACACAGAGAGAGAAACTGAGGGAGTGAGGGAGAGAGAGAGAGCAAGAGAGACAGAGAGAGACAGCAAGAGAGAGACAGAAAAAGAGAGAGAGAGCACGCACAAGGGAGTGAGAGGCAGAAAAAGAGAGAGAGAGACAGAGGGATAGAGAGATGGAGGGAGACAGAGAGAGAGAGACGGAGGGAGGGAGAGAGAGAGACAGAAAAGAGACAGCAAGAGAAACAGAAAAAGAGAGAGAGCACACATGAGAGAGTGAGAGACAGAAAAAGAGAGAGAGAGAGAGAGAGATCAGATGGATGCTGTATGACTCAGACTGAAAACCTGGTTCAAAAAATAAAAGAAAAAGAAAAAACCAAGAATATTTGTATATGACTAATACAGTCGTCTACAATTCTGTATCATTTATTTAGATTTTTTCGGAGAGATAATCCTCAACATTTATCTTACAATAATCTTCATAAAACTAATTAATGAACTAAAACTGAGAGAATAATTCAGCAGGGAATTACATTTATTATTTTCCATATTATCGATATCTGTAGCCAGTAGTGTTTATAATCTCATGAACTGAACTCTCTTGGTGTGTGTGTGTGTGTGTGTGTGTGTATGTGTGTGTGTGTGTGTGTGTGTGTGTATGCGTGTGCGTGTCCTTGATTTCTTGTAAATTATTCATCTCTCCCTCCAGCTGCTGGAGTTTTTTTGTTTCTGTGTGCTGTACGTTAGCCGTTAGCGCTGCGTTGATCTGTACATCAGCAAAAGCACCTCAGCATCATCCGAAGAGGAAGCAGGTAAACGCTGTAAGTGTAAATAAAGGTCATAACCCTGAAAAAGGAAGTGTAGAGTTTAAACCTTCTGTGAAATGAAAGCAATTAAAGGATGTAATGATGCATAGACTCGAACAAAAAAAAACAAAACAAAAAAAACAAATAATTCTAATAAACTCTCACATCTGGAGGTGGAGGAGAAGGAAGGTTTTTTTCCAACAGATGTGAGCTGAAGAACAGAAAGAACACAGCGAGAACAAAGCTCAGCGAGACGCGACTTAATAACGAGAAGCAACTCAAAGGTCGCGCAGTTTCACCATCTTGTTTCCTATTGGCTCACAGGACTGCGGTTTATGAATATTCATAGGTCAGATTTTATCACCTACATAAAAACTGGTGCAAACGGAAAGAAGCCTCAACCAGAAGCATGTACACCTCTTTCAGGCCACGCCTCTTTCAGGCCACGCCCTCAGTCCCCTTCAGTGAACTGGCTTCTCCACCAGGTGAACGGTTCATTTGTTTCGTCCGTTTTAACTGAAACGAGCAGAAACGCACCATGTTCAGGTGGCTCCTGTATCACCATAGCAACGGGTTAAACATTGTAAACGCTTCGACTATAAAAGTAAAGCTTGAGCGTTAGATCAAATAAAAAAATCATGATTCTCAGACATTCCTACAATAAACAGTGTGCATCACAGTAAACAGGTTCACAGCACTGCACCAGCGTTACATAAAAAAATAATAAAAATGAAGATTTATATTTAAATATATGCATGTGGTATTTTTGATAAGCCCTCCCCAAAACATCCCTAAAAAGTTACAAAACTTTAGCATCAGCTTCTTCCAGTTTTTAAATATATATTAAAATTTTTTAAATTATGATAAAAATATCCACAGTATCTCAGAAGCGTATTGTGACCTGGTTTATCACGATATTTATATTCTTGTCGAATCGCTCAGCACTGACTCTCACCAGTTTGAGACTCGTACGGCAGACGCTGCACTGATGAGAAACAGACGAAATGAAAGTGGTACAGTGATGGAAATTAATGTAATGTACAGTAAATGGCATTTCCCCTGCGACTCCCCCCCGACAGGTTTCCCCTATTCCACCACGCCAGGGAGGGTGAAGGTTGTCACCGGGTGTCTCTGAGGCGTGAGACATCAGACAGCCATCTCATGCAGCATAACACACTCGGAGGAACCCGCCATCCGCCCACTTCCACACGCTCGAGCTCACAGACGCCGGTGATTGGCTAGCGTGAGTGTAAATGACAGTAGTGTGTAGGTGACCCCGCCCTCTCTGACAGCACTTTTAGGAGGAATTTTGCTCTCTTGATTGTTGTGGCATCACTGGAATTAGAACTCCTGATCTCCTGATGATAGGACCAATGCTTATGAAGTAAATGTGTGTAATGTTCAGACGGGCATGTTTTAGTGGCTTGTTGTGATCATGTGATTGCTCTAAAACTGAGGCATGGGGGGTTCGCGCCGAGTGTGTGTGTGTGTGGGGGGGTTCGCGCTGAGCTCCATGCTGCTTGTTTTATTCCTGAGAGCTGCAGCTGAACTCTGAGTTTAGAGTTTCACCTCCCCGCTGAGGTTCTCTGTTCCACCCTGTGTTAATAATTCAGTAGCACTCACAGCAGAGTGAACGCTCGTGTAAAGGGCGCTACAAACCTCAGCACACCACAGTAACATTCTCCACAATGACATCAGTTCATTCTGAATAACTGCCATAACACTGAATAAACACAAACACACACTCATCATGCTAAAAGAAATGTAAACGTGTGTGTGTGTGTGTATTTGTACCTGTGTGAGAACGTCGAGTTGACCCACTATGTGCTGCAGTGTTGTAGTGAGTGTAGGAGAGATGGGCGTGTCTGACACAGACGCTTCAAAGTGATCTGTCTGGATCGGCTCAGTGTGGGCGGAGTCACAGCGAGTATCTTGTCCGTGAGATGCGCGAGTGCTCAGACTGGAGTGGCAGTGAGACACATCTGAGACACCTGGAGCCTATGGAGCACACAGACATGTTTACACTGAGACACACACACACACACAGAGCTACGCTGCATGAAGCCGAGTTCACACCGCGAGTGGAGTTCAGATTTCTCAGGACTGTGATCTCTGAGGCGCGGATATTTCAGTGTGTTTGATTCTCTTGGTGAAGAACAGCAGCACTGAGAGTCCGAGAGGAAATCAGATCCATCCCCGTCACGCGCAGCAGATTCCTGAATCCAGTTCATCCTGCGTCTATTAGTGTGTGAGAGCATGGACAAAACAAACACAACAACAACAACACTTCTATAAGGAGCGATTTGTGATGTCAAACCCAACACACACACACACACACACACACTCCTGATAACACACACAAAACAGCTCCGATTCTCTCTGCAGAAGAGTCGATCCTCACTGCTGCGGCTCCAAAACAATCACAGAATTCTCTCTCTTTTCTCATTTCCATAAAACACAGTCACAGAGCCAGATGATGGACAGATCTCACGTTTAACTCGGAGAGAGTGATTTGGGGATCGGGGCGTTTCAGAGAGGAAACACTCCAGCTGAAAGAGGGCGAAGTGTGTGACTGACACACACACACACATCATTAACGTGGTGCAGTGTGAGCAGCTCGGAGACTGAGATTGTAAAAGTGCAGTAATCTGCAGTGCTTTAGGACCCAGAGGACGAGTGAAGAATGGAGGGAGGAAGAGAGAAAGAGAAGGACGGAGGGATTGAGTTTCACAGCCTGGTTCCTGCAGCAGCGCCGGGTTTACGTCAAAGCAAACGAGGGAGAGTTCACTTCAGTGCAGAACACACACACACACACACACACACCATGAAACTAAACTTTAAATGAAAGATGGTTGGAATTATTTACTGTTTTCATTTAGGTTTCATTCTGGACTCTGATTGGTCAGTGTTGAAGGTGTTGATTAATTCTCTCTGACAGTGGTTTATATTAACGCTCTCGCTCTGACACATTACCGTTTCCATAGTAACAGCTTGTTCACAGGGGCGTGTCCAGCAGATGCAATGCTGATAATAAACAGATTAGAATGTCTGTAATCGTCAGCGTCCTTATCGCGTCTGGAAGGAGTCTCCAGTGTGAGCGCTGTGGAACGCTCTGAGGTGAAGGTGGAACTGTAAGGACAGAGGAGTTTACACTGCTGCTTCTGCTGCTTTACAGTCTCTCAAGATCTACTTTTATTTACTTAAAGAGAGACAGAAGGGAGAGAGAGAGAGAGACTGGTGAAAGTCTGATGTGTATTTTAATAAAGGGGTATTTGTCGTTGTTGGTAAGTTGCCGCGCTGTAAGAGAAACAAACCCGTGGTGTGGACGCGCTGTTCGAGGATCTGAGTTTCATCCCATTAATGGTCCAGTTAAAATTTTAAAACCATCATAATCAGTGATTATGAAATAATTAACTCTAAACACTGACGTGGATTTTACGCTGCAGTTCTGAGTCATGTGACCCTGTGTCTACTTTGATGATGTCATCAGAGAGAACTTTGAATAAGAAATAACTGAATAAATAAATAAATGCCTGCGGAGAGTTCAGACTGCACCTCAGCGGCGACTCGGACAGGTGGAGAAGGGAAAAGTCCGGAACAAATGGTTTCTGTCCCTGAGGTGATGTTTCAACCTGCAGGAAAACAACAGCAATGAGATCACGCTCAGAACACACACACACACACACACACACGCGCACGCGGAAGGGAGGGTGCATGGGGACATCAAAGGCACTTAAACCTTGCACTGGAGTGTGTGTGTGTGTGTGTGTGTGTGTTTTTGAACATTCTGTACTTGTTTTTGTAAGGTACGGGAAGATCGTATCCACCAAAGCCATCCTGGACAAAACAACCAACAAGTGCAAAGGTCAGACGCTTCATACAGTAAAAATATATCAATCAGTTATAAGAATAAAAATCATTAATCAGTGCAGTCATTAATATTAATCACTTTATGCAAATCATAATAATGATTCAGATTAGCAGAAACTACACCCTGAATGTGCTGATTCACATAAA
>JAOBAM010000019.1:965103-979260 GCA_025212355.1 Notarius kessleri
ACTTAATCAATAACCAAAATTCAACCCCATGTGTGATCATTTTATGTTGCAATTCACAACTATTCTATGGTTTTCCTAATAAATAAATACATTTTAGAAACTAAATGAATTAATTAATGAATGAATGAAAAGGTGGCACTCGCAAAATAAGGGCCCAAGTGATAATATTGGGGGGGAGCAAGTGGAAATTAATCCCCACTTGCCCCCCAAGGCAAGTGGGTTTAAAAGTTAATGTCGAGCCCTGACACAGCACAACTTTCCCAAACTCTGACCTTACCCATGATTCATTGCTGCGTCATAGCAGAAGCCAGGATCTTTCTTCTGCTCCACTGTGTTGACGTTTGTAGCTAATGCTAACTGCTGGGCAGTTAAGCTCAAAGATGACCTACATGGCTAATGGTTACATGGGTCCGATTTTCTGATGTGCTCTGGGGATAACACAATCAAAGTGCCCATCCGTTTACCCTCACGGAATGGATAGAGGACATGAAGTTGTGGCCCGACATCAATTATCAATTGTCAATTATTTTATTCTTAGTGAGGGCGCTGATAGCGAGGAGCTAAGGAACTACAAAAGCGCGGAGGCATACAATTATCTACACAGTAATAAAATTGGCAAACTATGTAAAAGAGGGGGCAAGTTTGTTTGCTTATAGGCTGAGATTGAACCTAGCGGGGGGGCTGCAGTCATGCAGCAGCCATCATCCGGAAGGCAGGCTGTGTTAGTTATTGTATTGGTTTACATATTGTAAGTCACTTTGGACTAAAGCATCTGCCAAATACCATAATCATTTATAAAGCACTTAGATCTAGTCTAATAGAACTCTACCAGCCTACTGTACAGCGACGTCTCTTGTATAGGCTCAAGAAGCAAAAGCTAGGTCAGAGAATAATAGGCTAACCATTTTAATGCAGATGCAAATGCTGTCAAACTTGGGAAACAATAAAAACATACCATATTAAATAATTCCTTGTATATGTATTTGTCCAAGTGTCTTCAACTTCTTAAAGCATATACGCAGAGCCATGGCCTCACTTTCATTTATAAATGCCTTGAGACCTCAAGAATAGTACAGGAAAAGTTAAGCGCCAACAATAAATCTAATATAGTAATTTTTACAATTAAAGTGATTTATATAGGTAGCGATCTAAGTGAATTACCTTGACACCCATAACATCACAACAGGAAGTGTATCGGTCTCATCACTACTTCCGCTCTACTAAAACACAGAGCTGACAGCAACTCCAATCCTCCAATTTGAGCTAATTTAACGCCATGTCACATAGATGTGTTTCTGGCCGGTGTTGCAGCAACACGCCAGAAGCTAGATTTATGTAGCATTCATGGCCCAAGAATGTTCAAACTGCAAAGATTGACACGTTCTGCGAGAAGTTCACGGGCACATTGGGCACCTATGAAGTGGTCTCTCCTCATTTTACTGAAGACTCGTACAAGACCTCAGATCTGTTGAGGAGCGTTGGCTATAAGCCTGTATTGAAAGACGGTGCAGTATCAACAATTACAGAAAAAGAAAACAAGTATTTTATTTATTTTAAAGGAAAGCGAGTTCAGTTGCACCAGTCCTCCCAGAGTGAGCCGAGGGTTGTTGCTAAAACCAAGGACGCGACATATCACTCAAGCAGTGACCTTCCTGCAGTTGTTGCTAAAACCGGTGACATCCCATTCTGGGTTTTAGTAATTGCCTGAGCCCAGCAGTAATGGTGGAATGCACAGCATGAAGAAAAGTGAATGAGTGGAGCAGCCGTCTTATTTCTAAACTGGATATTGCTGCCATCTCGCCCTTATGTGGAAGAAGCGACTGAACGGAGAACTGAACGAACAACTGAAAGTCGGATTGTTTCAAAAACAATTGGCCACAAGATCGGCCTTCAAGAAGCGAGAACACAGACAGGTAAGCTCAGACTCATTTGGATTTAACCCCCACCACGTTGTTTACCTGCATTTAGATTAATACATGCAACTTGTATTGTGTATTTAAGTTACCGGTACAACATTATTTAATTTGCTTCAGAATGTGATTGTCTCAGCTCATCTGATTATTTAATTAGCCTTTCACATTTTATCAGGAAAAATGCATGCATGCAACATAAGTTAACGCCTATCCTGTTTTAATGAGAGTCAACCCACAATCAATGAAGTCAAATCAGTCTTAGTGAAGCAAGTCAGTAATGGTATTTCTTACTTTCACCATAAATTTTTATGACTTTGGTCTATAGGTGTAAAAGGCCTCGGCCTTAAAACCGGTTCCTGCTGTGATATGATGGCTGGCTAAGTGGGGCAGCTTGAATGCCAACTTTGTGGTCAATTTTAACTCTCAAAAATATATATTTTTTTATTCCCATTTATGCAGCATGCTAAAGTCAAGGATGGAGATACTATCCACTCAGAAATTTATTTAAAAATAAAGGCTCTGCATCTCTCCTTTAACTACCCTGATCATTCCAGATATTGGATGGTATTTATAGGCCATTTGTTTACACTAGTACTTCAGCACTGGTCACTCTTGGCTACTGAGGCTGCATGCACTTATTGTTAGTCAATTTGAAGAAAAACATTGGCTAAATGACTAATGTAATGTTTGAATAATTTACAATATCTAAACTACACAATTAAATGTTGTTGATTAATCCATTTCTAAGGTCCCATGTTAAACACCATGGGGTGTTATTCAAGAAAAATGGTTTTAAATTTTGCTTTTTTACTAGAGGAAATTTAAGGACCACTTTATTTTGCCCTGGGCCACTAAGGATTCAGGGATACTGGCCTGAGTGACAACCAAGCACTGAAGTTAATTTTTAGCCCTGTATAAGAGGGCTCTCAACCAGTGGATTTCAGCACCAACTCCTGCAGTTTGAATGTCTCAAACAAGGAGATCACCATTTGCTGGATGACAAATGATCCAGCACCTAAAAACGTCCTTCAGCTCATTCACTGTGGGTGTAAGTGCACTCCGAATCATCATTCTTGCAGGTCATCAGAACTTCCATGTACTAATCTCTGTTGATGCAGCAAGTGTACAAATTAGTCAGATATGTGTGCTGATGATTTTGAGTATGATCCAGACAGTGATTATTCCATGTCAGCATAATCTTTCCTCCTGGTACAGGATGCCAACGTTGTTGTTTCTCAGGTTATTTACATCAATATTATTGTGAATTCTCAGGTAGTATATCAATATTGTGATTAAATGAAGAAAATATCTTAGATGCTTGCGCAATATAAAATGTAATATGCTGACTGTTATTCAATCCTGGCTATCGTATAATTTGTTTGACTAAATTTCCAAAGAAAAACTGTTTGAAATACTTCCGTTTATTAATACAAAGGAACGTATAATCCGGCTTTTCTTCAGTAATTCCCTGAAATAATGACTTTCAGTATCAGGTGACCCTTGTAATCACATTTATTCTGTAACTATTCAAATATTATCTCTCAAATTTTGGAAACTATATATTTGGAGACATTTCACTGTGGTGAATAAATATCAATTTACGTTGCTTATTCTGATTAATTATTTCTGGTCAAAGTCGTGCTCAGATGCTAAAATGTCCATTTTATCTCTCAAAAAACTGCAGGAAATTTTTCGTGGACTTCTATTAGTGTTTTTTTTTTTTTTAAATAACTTTAAGATACAAGAAATTGGGGGCAAAAAAAAAAAAAAAGTATCCCTCAAGATGTTGGAATGAGATCCATTTTGAAGCCCTCCCTTGTGTTTGAGCAGACGGCCGAGCAGCAGCATCCAGACCAGTGCTCCTCAACTGGCTTTGCTTCAGGACCCAGTGCACATGTTTTTAATAATTTTTTTGAGATGTGTCCAGATCCCACTGCTTACTTTAAAAAAAAAAAAAAAACTACTCACTCATCAGGCTTGTTTTGTGTGTTTGGTCTCTAAATACTTTATGAACGTTGTTGGCTCCATGCTTGCCTCAGCCTGAACCTCACTCCACACACCAGGCTGCTCATTTGGTTAATATTGTAAAGCTTCTTTCCAGCCTTTTATATGAAGAAGAAATTTCACTCTGCTTATCAGACATTAGCACCAAATTAATTAGCGCCAAATGTTGATTGGCCACAGAGCATGACATGACGGCATTTTTCATTGGCTACAGACAGCGTGCCTTTATTACCGTTTTTTTTTTTTTTAAACAATAATTTGCTTGGTCATTTTTTTCATGTGGTAATAAAGGAGGCGTGGCCTGTATGTGCACATCAGTCTCAGTGAAGGAGGCGTGGCCTGTGTGTGTGTGTCAGCTTGACTCAGGAAAGGAGGCGTGGCCTGTGTATGTGCACATCAGTCTCAGTGAAGGAGGCGTGGCCTCTGTGTGTCTCTGAAGACCATGCGGTCATATAACGTCAATGAAGGGTGGAAAAGCAAAGTAGGAGTGTGTGTGGGAGGTGAGAAACACGCTACAGCGTAGTGATTGAGCAGAAGAAGAGATTAAGAAAACAGAAGACAGAGAGAAACACTCCCAAGATGTACAGGTTAGAACAGATCCCTGGCGATCCCTCATATGCAAAAGCCACACACGGATATTCACATGTAATGCGCACACACACACACACACACACACACACACACACAACCACACCCTTCTGTAGTTACACAATTCCAGTTTACTGTGCAATTAACCAAAGCCTAAGCTTTGATTACAGACTGACTCAGAGTCCATGACCCAGTGCCTTGAGCCATAATTATGGCCCTTACAACCATGCGTGCACGTGTGCGCGC
This sequence comes from Notarius kessleri, assembly GCA_025212355.1. NCBI lineage: Eukaryota > Metazoa > Chordata > Actinopteri > Siluriformes > Ariidae > Notarius > Notarius kessleri. The sequence goes on from JAOBAM010000019.1 coordinate 969,855, forward strand.
GCGTGTAAGAGCAAACAAAGATGATCAGGTTCATGCAGAGCAGTACACATCATCAACCTCAAGACGACTCCACACACATTCAACACAATGACTCAGTCGACTTTCCCAGAAAAGCCACGGCTTTATGACGAGAAAAGGACATTTGGTTTGACCTCGAGGTTCTGACTGCTCTATCAGAAACCCCTTTAGGACCGAGCTGGAGGAGGATGTAACCCAGGAGCTGTGTCCAGAATCACTCCGGTCCATCTTACATACACGTGTACGAGAGAGCTGGTTTGAACAGAACCACTTTAAATGAGCTGAAGGCGGAGTGAAAGGACATGCATCACTTATACACAGGGAAGAAGAGTTTGTGATGGAGCCAGAAAAGATTGTCTAAAATCACACTACACAGGAGGTGCAGAGTTACAGCCGTGTTACAGCTCCAGGGTTCCTCGGTTCAGTCCTGAGCTCGGGCTGCTGTGTGGAGTTTCACGTGTTCCACCGTCCTGGGGCGGGTTCTGTTCAAACACACACCCGAGTGTGGATTAGGGAGTCTGAACGTATACGAGTGCGTGTCCTATCCAGGATGTATGCCGACCTCTCACACAGCGTTCCCGGGAGAGACTCAGAATCCACCGCTCACTGAAGACGGATGAATGAACTGGGACAGAACATCAATAAAAGATTAATGAGAGATACAGTAGGCTGTGTCCCAAACCACCACCTGCTGAGAGTGTGCCCTCACATAAACTCGCTGCTGGCCTGGAGAATAGCGATTTGAGGCAGAGCCAGAAAAGTTGAATGACCTCCTGTGCACAACTCCAAACTCAAGGCTGTAATCTTTCATTACAGTGACATGCTCGGATTTGTAGGAGAAAGCCGTTTATGCTTTTTTATTTTTATTTCAGCTCAGAGTTTTATCTTTAAGGTCACGGCTTTGCCTTGCTGCAGATGGTATGATGAACCATCTCATGTTCATAACAGCCATTATGAAAACATAAGACATGGGGGGGGGATCCCAGACGACTGTTAAATTCCTCCAGAGGATGAGGAATGCAGAGGAACGAGCTTTAGCCTGAGCCATTAATCATTAATGCACATGCGGCACAGAGCCAAACACAAGACAGCGTTCATCCACATCAGCTTTCACAACAAAGCCCAGCTGACTTTAACGATCGTGGACGTGCTGTGAGCAATCCAGTACTCGTTCTGAAAACTTGACATAAAATATGCACCGTTCTGCTGTTTGTCTTCTTCACAGGTTGGGCTTAACGGCTGCCGTCGACATAAACGAGGGCGGAAGGTGCCAATACTTTTCTCTCTGTCAAAATGGAAAAACACGTCAATGAAATACAACAAAAAGACAAGCGCTCACGTAAGCCCTGTGCTCTATTGGCCATGGAGTGCACTACAAAGACATTATAAATGTACCCTATGTAGTGAGCGTTAGTAGTTAATAGAAAGGCGGTTATGATTAATCCAAAGACGTGAGGTTTTTACATGAATTTCATCACGTAAACGTAAATTCAAGCTAAATATCAGCAAACAAGCACTCAAACTGGAAACGATAAATCATACAGGACGAGGTCGAGTCTGGCGCTGATAAAAGAGTCCAACTCAAACGATCGCGCTCATCTGATAATGAGGTAAAACATGATGAAGAGGAAGTCGGTAGAACAATCACGCTGCTTTGCGGTTGGGAACGTGAACACACAAGGCTGCTGTTCTTCACCACCAGTCCACGGTTTACAAGTAATCCTACAGGAAACTTCCATTTTTAAAAACTGCTCCCATCTACGTTTATTTTTTGAGCCGTACATTGCTTAAAACTCAAAAGTGTCAAATGATATCACAAACTTTCGCATGTTGCAAGTTGGATTAAGCGAGAAAAACAAAAACACAGAGGATAGAGTGATGGTGAAAAACAAGTCTTGTTAGTGAGGGAGCATGAGGAGCATAACGAGTTATTATTCCCAATATTCCGGATAACTAAAAACAGCAGCGTGTGTATGTTTAGGATGTTCACTGGTAGGAAACGTGACGTCCAACTTAAAATATCAAGTTACACGAGTGGCTCAAAATATCTGAAGCTACAGCGAAGGCAAACAACTTCATCAACAAAGTGCCACTGATCTTTATTTCACCTGCATTACCAGGAATCTAATCTCCGTTAGTTAGCTAGCCAATACTAGCTAGGATGTGTTAGAGCATGTACGCTGTGAAAAATGATTTATCATCAAGTAAAATTATCTAATATTTCTTATTCTGTGATTATAAACCAAACAGAAGGCGATCCAGCCTGTCCTAGTCCCTTAGATGCATCAAGCTTTCAGTCACCTCACTTGGGCGGCACGGTGGTGTAGTGGTTAGTGCTGTCGCCTCACAGCAAGAAGGTCCGGGTTCGAGTCGCGTGGCCGGCGAGGGCCTTTCTGTGTGGAGTTTGCATGTTCTCCCCGTGTCTGCGTGGGTTTCCTCTACAGTCCAAAGACATGCAGGTTAGGTTAAAATAGCCAGCCATTGGGGTTGCGCAAGACAGCACGTACAGAGTGCTGGTCCAAAGCCCGGAAAGATTGGTGTTTAAAATAAATAAATAAAGCTGTGCCAAAGCAAAGCAGTTGAAAATCTATTGGGGCTTTGCCCTGTATTCTTTCCCTGTCACTATGCGACAAATCAAATAGATATCATCAATGGATACCTCATCATCAGAGCTAACTGGAGATGAGGTAAAATCACATCATAAGGCCACACCCAAACCAATGCTACCGAAAACATAACCTCCTTGGCGGAGGTAATGAAGCAACAGTATGACTAGCGCATGGATTAGCATACAAAATTAACGATAATTAATTCATACCTCAAGGCACTGAAGTATTTTTGTGAAATCTATTAGCAGATGTTAGCTAATGCCAGACGCTAAATAGCTGAATAAAACCGTCTGCTCTGAACGCTACACACCTGCAGAAACCAGCACGACAGCCATGAAGAGTGACGTCTCATCTGACTCCAATCCCAGCATGCTCAGCTTCTCGCTGAAATCAAACATGGCGTCCAGCAGAGTGCCCATCCCAAGTGCCCTTAAAGACACCAGAGGATATGTCTGTCCATTTAAAAAGGTCACAGTTCGCTGTTTGGCGTCAAAGAGCGAACAAAATCGCACCATCAGAACCTGTGAAACATACGGATTATAATCTGGTTTACGGGTCATGTGGAGGGTGCTGATACTTTATGAAGCTGTTATGATCCTGCTATAAGACTGTTATGAGGTTTTTATGAGGTCATGATGTTCGAAGAAACTGTTATGAGGCTGTAAGTTGTTATGAAACTCTTATAACAGTCTTATGAGGTGATTCTGAAGGTACACAGACGTTATAAGATGTTCTGATGTTGTTATGAGGATGTTATGAAGCTCTTATAAAGGTCTTATGAGTGTGTTCAATTAAACTGAGGAGGTATTTATGAGGTTATGGACCAAATATGTGACTGTTATGAGGTTATTATGAGGATATGAGATGGTTCTAAGATGCCACAGGGTGTTGTGATTGTTATGAGGTTGTTATATATAAAGTTATCAGGTATTTTGGAGCTGCTGAGACGTTGTTATGAGACTCCTGTGTTATTTCACTCTCAGGGTCTGTCAGGGTGTGAAATGAGCGAGTCGTAGGGGAGTTACAAGGTTTTATGAGGCTGTTTCGGAGGTGTTATGAGGTTGTTATGAAGCTGTTTTGGAGGTTATGAGGCTGTTATGAGTTATTTTGGAGGTTATGATATGAGGATGTTATGAGGTTGATTTGGAGTCTTTATGAGGTTATGATGCTGTTATGAGGTTGTTAGAAGGTTATTTCACCTGGAAGGTGCCTGATTTGAGCAGCTGGATCTGGTCATCCTGGCTGAGCGTGTGAAATCCTGGGATGCTGCGAGAAAATTCCACCACGTCTTTAACCGCAGGACTGAAACACTGTGAGAAAGCGTCCCAGACCTGCTGAGTGGAGCGATCAGGCGGGGACACGGGACACGAGTTCAGAGGACACGCCTGGAGTCAGAGAGAGAGAGAGAGAGAGTTTTGTTTATCTCACTGTACTTTCAGGTTAAACTGCAGCACATCTGCAGTGTCATGGACAGAGTGTTTATATGTTTCATATATTTACTACGTTTGTTATATATTATTATGCATGTTATATACAGTTTATATCGAATTATATCATAATCATCTCAGTAACGCAAATGTTATTGATAAATGACTCATATACGGTTATGAAAAAGGAAAAAGGCACGTTTTGATCTTGACAGAGATAGAGAGATGGAGATGAAGATTCATGAAGCTCATGTGATGGAACTGATGAAGTTTTATTCACACACCAGAACTTTAGCTCCAGCACTCGGCCTCCAGGAACAGGGCGTCTCTCTCTTGATGTCATTTCCTGTGGGTTTTGGTGTGCTTTCAGAGTGAGTGAGTGTGAATCTGCCGTGGGCGGGGCAGGATGGAGGAGACGTGATGTGAGGAGAAACACAGTGAAGCTGAGACTCCTGAGATGGTGAGGAATCGGTGTTGGTGTCATCATCATCAGTGTGGTTTATCTTCACGAGTTTCTCCTCCTCCTTCACAATGACAGGGAACTGGGATGAGACCCTGATGCCCTCATCCAACCCAAACTGGTGGCATTGACGATTGACCTTGGTTTCAGTGGGCGGGGCTTCAGAGGGTGTAGCCAAGTTGACGTCCATGGGGTTGTGATTGTTGATGTAGCTCTGCATTTCATCCAGAAGTCGCTGTTTCTCACGTTTAGGGATGCGACCAAAACGCACAGCTGGAAGAGACAATGGAAGTTTAGGTTAAAAAATAATCAGGATCATTTAAAAACAATAAAATGAAATGTTGGCTTTTCAAGGATGAATTTTACTAAGAATTATTTCAGCATTCAGTTGGGTGATATACAGTGCACACAGACCGAGCCTTGAGCCATTTTAATGTTGTCTTTTTTTGGAAAATCAAAATTAATACATTAATAAATTGCAAACATTAATTTATGGTGTTGTTTTACATATTAAATATTATTTTATTCATTTTTAAATCTGTACAGTCCGCATACAGGCAGGTCACTGGAAAAGATGTGCATCAGGAACGAAAAAAAGAAAAAAAAACCACACAATCTCACTGAACTTTGAAAACTCTGGAGTGTGAAGTGCAAATAATAAATCCAGCTCAAACTCGGTCTAATCTCAGCTTCATGAACTCATCATTTCTTCATCTCTTTAATGATTGCCATATATTTAGTTTTGGCAGTAAGATGCGTATGTAGCCGCTAACACACAGCGCTAACACACTGTTAACAATTAACTCCTGCTCCTGACCCAGGGTGGCTTTACAGTGCGTCAGTGAAGGACGATGGAGTCTCGCGTGAGAAAACTGTTGTGTTTGAGAACTGATAAAATAGAAACAGTTTGTGGAAGCGCAGTCAGTCTTGCATAACGACATGTACACTACCTTTGTACATGTTATTGAGATGATCTAGATTTCACCGTATGCTGAATGTACACAAGAAAAAAAACACCAGTTCACTTTGTGGTGGTGAGAGTCAGCGTTCAGTCAGACGTGGTGTTACAGTAAATATACGAGAACTGTACATTCTCAGATCCTACAGATTAGTGCTGTAGCTACAGAGAGGGTTTGTGGGCAACATCACAACACGACACGTTATAATTTAATCACGTCCATCTGACGCTCGCGTTTAAACTGAAGAAAGTGAGACGAACTCATCAAATAATAATGTGTGAATGTTACGTGCAACAATAACGCAACAACAATGTGACAATAATGTAACAATAACAATAAAGTAATAATAATGTAATAGAAGTGTAACAGTAAAGTGACCAACATGACAAAGCAACAACAACAACAATAATGTAACATACTACAATAACAAAAATCACAAATGTTTCAATATTAGCCATTTAATGAACTGATTAATTCTTGTTGATTAATTCTCTCTCACAGCGTCTCTGACAGTAGCGCAGGTTTACGTTAACACACTCGTTCGACTCTTATATCTGAGGTGAAGCTGAAAAGCCTCATGACACTCTCTGATCATTTTCTCCTCCACCTCATTTCAGTGCCGAAGGAGCCACCAGTCTGCTGGGAGAAGTGTGTAACGTGGGTCCAATCAGAGACAGCTGAAGCAACAGTGTGTGTGTGTGTGTGTGTGTGTGTAAGGAATTGGGGAAGTGGAAGAAAGGAGCAGAGGAAGAGAAAACTGTACTGTTTTTGATTTTATGAATATTTATTAATAAAAATGTGTTTTATTTTATTTGAAGGTGAATTAGTTTTTTTCCCTCCGTGTGATTTCGTGACTTTACGGTTTGATGACGGAGATTAACGATGTAAATTTGGAGCTGTATTTCTCAGTAAACACACCTGTGAGGTTCCACACATGGCCGTCTGTAGTGTGTTATTATGGACCTGCGTTTGTGTGTTCAGGATTCTGCTGTCAGTTCTTCACCCTGACGTGAATCATGTGTTCTTCATGTGCTTTATAAGTGTGTTATAAAGGTTCTGACCGTCTCTGGACATGCCCACGGAGAGACACTTCTTGAAGCGACAGTGCTGGCAGCGGTTACGGCTCATCCTCACGATCAGACAGTTCTCGTTCTTCACACACATCTTGTAGCTGATGTTCTGCTGGATGCTGCGTCTGAAGAAACCCTGAGGAGAGAAAAACGCAAAGTGTCTCAGAGAACGTGATGAAAAACACACCAAAGACAAAAACACAACAAACTTTTACAGCATCACAGCCAGCAAAGTGTGGAGAGGAAGCATGGACATTAACTCCGCCCCCAGGTGAAACATGGTTGATTAGCTCCACCCCATTTACTCTTAGGTATCCTAAATTGGGGTGGGGGCATGGAAAGGCATGTCCATATTTTCATAGACAGTGTGTGTGTGTGTGTGTGTGTGTGTGTGTGTGTGTGTGTGTGTGTGTACCTTGCATCCCTCACATGCATGAACTCCATAGTGGAATCCTGACGCGATGTCTCCACACACTTTACACAGCAACACCATTCCACCGGGCCCTACTCCACAAAAATTAATTACATTAGAGTCAATAATTAATTTATAAGCAATATTGTCTATAATTATAAGGATTGGTTATAATTAGTTAATAAATTATGAGATTAGTTAATGATAAGTTGTACTTAAATAACAACACAAATGAAACAAAAAAAAAAGGAAGCACTCAATGTATTAATAAGTTATATTTTGATTTATTTATAATTAGTCATTTATTTGTACTTTGTGATATTTATTCATGTCTATGATTTATTTTATTTTATTTATATTCATTAACTTTTTCCGCTTATGTTTTACCGGAATCAGAGTGAATCAGAGAAAATCAGAAAGAATCAGAGTGAGTCAGAATGAATCAGAGTGAGTTAGAGTGAATTAGAATGAATCAGAGTCAGAATGAATCAGACTGAGTCAGAGAGAGAGTCAGAGTGAGTCAGAAAGAATCAGAGTAAGTCAGAGTGAATCAGAGATAGTCTGAGTGAGTCAGAGTGAGTCACAGTGAGTCAGAATGAATCAGAAATAATCAGAGTGAGTCAGAGTGAATCAGAGTGAGTCAGAGTGAATCAGAGTGAGTCAGAGTGAATCAGAATGAGTCAGAGTGAATCAGAGATAGTCAGAGAGAGAGTCAGAGTGAGTCAGAGTGAATCAGAGAGAGTCAAAATGAGTCAGAATGAATCAGAGAGAATCAGAGTGAGTCAGAGAGAGAGAGAGAGAGAGAGAGAGAGAGAGAGAGAGTCAGAGTGAGTCAGAATGAATCAGAGAGAGTCAGAATGAATCAGAAAAGCCTCCTGAAGATTTGACTCACTTGTAAAAGCACCACATGATCTCCTGGCCGTGACTGGTTGTGAGTTTATGCTCTGTCCTGATGACGTAATGTGGGCGCTGCTCAGTTCAGGGAACTGGAAGACGAGTTTGGGTGAAAGGGAGGGGCCTGTGGTGGGGTTTGGGTCACTGCTCGAGGTCCTGTGCTGAAGGTCGCAGGAGATTTCCTCTGGAGAAGATGGCTGAGACTGAGAGTAAGGCGAGTGAGTCTGATACCCGCTAGATGGACTGTCGGGACTCGAGCTGGAACAGGCGTACAAGATCACCCCTGCTCCCAAACAAATACACACACACACAAAAGTAATGAAAATAATCCAGATGTAATCGACGTGCTCTGTCCTGATGATGTCATGTGGTCTGAAGTTTTATGGCTTGATGCTATAGGAGCAGTTCAGCGTCACACAGACTGACTGATGTGGTGACTCTGTGTGACACACTGATCTGTAAACACGGACAAAAAATAAAGCCACCGAGAGAACAAGTGTCCAGCTCCATCAGTCAGCTCAAACAGGGGGCGGGGCTTTAAGTCTGGAGGCAGGACTTGTGTGTTAGATGTATTTTTAACAATTATATAAATGATTAAACCGTTATGTGCAAAACAGTGGAACAGATGATTGAAATAAGGGGAGCATGCACAAACTCAGACGTTGTCAAACACTAAACTGGAGGCTATATGCTTCCATTACTTCTACAGGAACAAACACACTGCTGACACACAGAGGTTCCTCAGGAAGCGGCCGCTCGACGCCAAGGAGCTCAGAGTGTGAGCAGAGATATAGGACGCGTTACACAACACAGTGCTGCTCTCTCTCTCTCTCTCTCTCTCTCTCTCTCACACACACACACACACAGCTCATCCGAAACAGTGAGACAAGCCACATGTCGTGTTTAACATTGACAAAGAAATAAAGATCTGGAGACAGAGAGATGAAAAGAAAAATAGTAAAGGAGGAATAGATTAGTGCGAGAAAGAAAAAAGGAAAGTACTGCTGGGCCAAATAAAAACAAATGAAAAATATAGAAAACTGAAGTGAGTGAATTAGAATGAATGAAGAGTGAATTAGAATGAATCAGAGTGAATCAGAGTGAGAATGAATCAGACTGAGTCAGAGTGAATCAGAGATAGTCGGAGTGAGTCAGAGGGAATCAGAGTGAGTCAGAATGAATCAGAAAGAATCAGAATGAGTCAGAGTGAATCAGAGAGAGTCAAAGTGAGTCAGAATGAATCAGAGAGAATCAGAGTGAGTCAGAGAGAGAGAGTCAGAGTGAGTCAGAATGAATCAGAAAGAGTCAGAGTGAATCAGAAAATATTAAGTGAACATTTTCATTATTATCATCTACTCATCTTCCTTTGCTCCATATTTTTGGTTACTCGACTGATATTTACATTCCTGTGTTCATGAGAGACGGAGAGAGTGTGATAGTGTGTGTGTGTGAGAGAGACAGAGAGAGAGAGTGTGTGTGTGAGAGAGAGAGAGAGAGAGAGAGAGAGAGAGGGAGAGTGTGGGTGTGTGTGAGAGAGAGAGAGAGAGAGAGAGAGAG
>JAOBAM010000019.1:1061498-1071751 GCA_025212355.1 Notarius kessleri
GATGTTTTAGGTCATATTTATGCAGAAATATAGAAAATTCTAAAGGGTTCACAAACTTTCAAGCACCACTGTAGCTTCTTTCCAAGATGCAGAATGCTGTCCAGTGTTCTTCCCAGAACATCTGGCAACTCATGCTTGAATTATAAGAACCCATAATGTGCCAGCTTATAAAAATAGGGCATGGACTATTAGTTATGAACCTTTACTTTTAAATATTTAAGAATTATGAGGCATAAGACAGTTGGATGCTGAGAACATTCAAAGTCACAAAATGTTCAATAGACCAATTGTTACACACATATGCACAAATACACAAACAAAAATATACAAATACACACAAAGCCCACGCTTGCAGTACCAGCACACTGCCCATACAGTCATGTGTCTCAAAAACTCTGAAACAGCGTCCTATTACCCTAATATGAAAATTACTACCATCTGAAAGATCTCTTAGGGTTCAACCATAAACGACTGGCAAGCGTACCACATCATTGCCTCGGCTGTTCAGTCCTTTTTTCTACCTCCAGATTAGGCACTTCAAGGCTTGCCAAGGAAAACATAACCAGCAGAGCTGATTCGGCCTGTGCACTTGCAAATGTTGCTGTTACACTCATTTGTCTTTTCTTTCCCCTTAATCTATTTGTTTTGTTTTTTCCTCTGTGAATGGAAAATTTGAGGTTGATTGGCTTTGCCTGTTCTGCTCCAACAGTTTGAATGAAAAGTGGGGAAGGGACATGGTTGGGTTATGAAGCTTAGCATACGGAACTGATTACCCATCTACATGCTTAGATGTCCTTGAACAGTCTCCCTACCCTTTTACCCCAGCTTCATCGCAAAAGTGCTACACAAATACAAATGCCACACATACATTAAATTTTTCCCAAGTGCATGGCTGTATGGACACACACACACACACACATACACACACACATTTACTATAGTTAGATGCTTGACCACTGTCAGTGTTTCAATCCCAGTGCCATTCTTTCTTCTGATGGCTTCCACTTTCTCATGGATTCCTCGCATGCCAGGCCAGTGTTTCCCTCCTCAATGTTAAATTTAAGGGCAATGTTTCTATACATCCTTCTATCCATGGAGCTCAGATTACTGTGTGCCTTGCTAAATTGCAAAAACAGAACCAAGACTTGGCTGCTTCGGTACATCTGTGACAAGATCTTCAACGGCAAAGTAACTTGGGCTGACAGTAATTGATTTGTGGCGCAATTCGCATGTGGCTGGCGCTGTGATTGTAAATGCTGGAATTGTTTTTTAATGGGTCGGCTGTTCAAACAGGCCCCATTAAAATTCATGTTTTGTTTTTGCTCAGAAGAAGGCAGTCATGGAAACGACTGTATTACAGTACACATGAAAAGTGAATCATGCTATATTTGTTCCGACATAAACATTAAAGCATTTTTATCACATTTAATCTCTTTTCCATTTTCAGCACATGTTCTCAATGAAGATTGTGAGAGGATTTTTTTTTTATTTTATTTTATCTGCATGCATTTTTAATTGGTTTGCTATGTCCAGAAAATCCAGTTCAGGCCGTGTAAAAGCTCTGTTTTTTTTTTTTTTACGTAGAGAACAGTGACTGTCCCTCACACATGGCCCTATTTCCTCTTCAGCATTAGTCAGACCTCTCTTCCTATCCAGACACATTGGCTGTCCCTCTGAAACAACTAACTGCTTCCTCTCAACAGATGTGGGAATGTCGTTCAGAATTTCATCTCTGAAGAAAGTCATATGCTTTAATTATGAATATATAGATGTCTCATTTATATCATACCACCCTGCTCTGATATGTAAGTTTTATTTTGCTTCCAATGTTTAATCATAGGTTCCTGTCTAACTGTTCATTAAAACCAGTTTACACTCACTGAAAACTTTATTAGGAAAACCTGTACACCTATCCATTCATGCAATTATCTAATCAACCAATTGTGTGGCAGCAGTGTAATGCATAAAATCATGTATATATGGCCAGTAGCTTCAGGCAATGTTTGCATCAGCCATCAGAATGGGGAAAAAAATCTCAATGATTTTCACTGTGGCATGATTGTTAGTGCCAGGCGATCTGGTTTGAGGATTTCTATAACTGGGATATTGTGAGATTTTCACACACAACTCTTTCTAGGGTTTACTCTCCAGTGAGTGGCAATTCTGTGGATGGAAACACCTTGTTAATAAGAGAAATCAATAAACTTTGGCCAGACTGGTTTGAGCTGGCAGAAAGGGTACAGTAACTCAACTAACCACATTTTACAATTGTGGTGATCAGAAAAGCATCTCAGAATGTGCGACACATCGAACCTTGAGGCAGACGGGCCACAACAGCAGAACACCATGTCATGTTCCACTTCTGTCAGTCAAGAACAGAAAGCTTCGGCTGCAGTGAGCACAGGCTCACCAAAACTGGACAGCTGCAGATTGGAAAAATGTAGTCTGGTCTGATGAATCTCAGTTTTTGCTGAGGCACACAGATGGTATGGTCAGAATTTGGTGCCAACAGCATGAATCCATGGACCCAACCATGGTGTAATGGTGTGGGGAATGTTTTCTTGATATATTTTGGGCCCATTAATACCAATTGGTCATCGCTTGAATGCCACAGACTATTTGAATATTGTTGCTGATCATGTACATCCCTTCATGGCCATAACTTACAATCTTCTAATGCCTACATCCAGCATGATAATGCACCATATCACAAAGCAAAGGTAATCTCAAACTGGTTTCATGAACATGACTATGAGTTCTATGTTCTTCAGTGGCCTTCCAAGTCACTGGATCTGAACCTAAAAGAACATCTTTGGGATGTGGTAGAACGGGAGATTGGCAGCATGAAAGTGCACCTGAAAAATCTGCAGGAATTGCGTGAAGCAATCATGTCAACATTGACCAGAATCTCAAAGGAATATTTCCAACATCTTGAAGAATCCATGTCATGAAGAACTGAGGCTGTTTACAAAGCAAAGGGAAGCCCTACCCAGTATTAGTTTGGTGTTCCTAAAAAAGTGCTCAGTGAGTGCATGTAATAATTACATAGTACAAAGGATCCAAGTTGAAACTTAAATACCATTCAAACAAAGATTTTATTTGATCAAATCTACTTATTATATGCTCACCCATTAATGTAGCCTGGAATAAAACAATAATGGGAGCTCTAAATAGTCATTCAACTGGGAATTTCTACTGTAGTTCTCGAAAACAAGTGAGAAAGTAAAGAGAAGGTGTTGGGCTCAGGTATCATATTAGAGATGTAAATGCCAAGCTTTTCCTCTGATATCTGACAGAGTTAAAAGGCTGGCATTTAGATTGCAAGTTCCGTTGTATGTTCCAAGGGCCAAGACTCTGCATACTCACCACTGTCAGCATCAAAGTTCCTTGTGAATATGCTCAAATATAATGTGTTTTTCTTCGTGTTTTGAAACGGGGCTTACACTATGGGACCTCAAGTCCGTTAGTTTGCCCCTCATCAACTCGCATATTTAAGTTTTGTTAGTTATTTTGCATGTCTTTGTTTTCTGTCTTTATTATTGTACCGTGTAAAGTGAGTAGATGAAATCCTCTAAAATAAAATAATAAATAAATAAATAAATAAAAAAGAGAAGGGGTTGCAGACAGATGCAATTGCAAGAAGGTGTTTATTTACCAGCATGCACAAAACCATAAGGGAAATAATAGACACAGATGTGAGGCAGAGACCGAGTCACAATGAACAAAACAGAAAGTAGAGTCAAGTAGAGTAGACCCAGAGTAACAAAACAAGGCTCAGTAACATGGAATACTAATGTGATAACATGAAAATATTTTGTAACCTCTTAGTGTTTGGAGGCGTTCTTTTATGAGTGTGCTGATTGTGCTCAAAAGAGCAACAGGTGATTCCAGTAATGATTGGTCCTTACAGGACATGCAATGCATTCTGTTCACATGGATAAGAGGACACACCTCGAGGTACGCCAAGGTTGAGCGCACGCTAATGTGACACGTTTACATTGTACAGAGTGTCACAGTCACACACCCGGGAACTGAGGCCACTCAGAGGTCAACACAGAGCTGTGTGTGTGTGTGCGTGTGTGTGTGTGCGTGTGTGTGTGTGTGCGTGTGTGTGTGCGTGTGTGTGTGTGTGTGTGTGTGGGGTGATCAGGTGCAGCTAAGAAGTCTGTATTACACAACAGTGATGATCATGTGCATCACTCCAAAACCTGAAACAGGACCGAGCTGTGTGTTAAATCCCCTGAGCATGATCATGCATGTTTAATTATAGACACACACACACACACACACACAGATTTGTTTACTCGGTTGCACGCTTTCTCGTTCCCGAGCTCCAGTTCCAGTTTCTCTCGCTCTGTTCGTTCTTCCTGGAGCCATTCGTCCTTCTTCTGAAGCTCATGACTCAGTTTTTGGACGCGTTCCTTATCCAGCTGTCAGGGATTTAAATTTTTAAATAAATAAATAAATAAATAAATAAAAGCTAAAATGTTCTAATCATTGAAATTACCAAGTTTGATATAACTATATGCAAAAAAATATCTAAATTCACTTCGCAATACAAAAGTCAAACCTAAAATCAGTTACATAAAAAATGAAATGAAAAATGCAAATTTAACGAAACACTTTAAATTATTTAAGAAAAATGCTGACAAACAGAACCACAGTTCCATTTTCCCCAAATAATAAAACAGGAAGTAGTTCATGCCTCGTGTCCTCACCTCTGCACTCTTCCTCAGGTTCTCTCGTTCTTTAGCCCACGCTGCTTGTCCTTCTCGGAGGTTCAGGTTGGCCTGTGAAAGCTGCAGCGTGGTTTGAGCCGCCTGCAGTCGGACCTGGTGACGCTCAGCCTGGTTCTGGCTCTGCAGCGCTCGGAGTTCACTCAGGTCTCGCCGTAACCCTTCTGCGCTGCGCTCGCTGTTCTCCAGACGCTCCTGAAGAAGCTGAAACTCCTCATGACAACGTTTACTCTCCATCTGACCAGGGAAGAACATTTCACTCATAAAGAAATGACAAATGGATGATCAGCACCAGGTTCCATGTTCTGGCTGAAGTTTAGAAGACTTCACTCGAGTCACCTGTAAGTTCCTCCTCCTGTCCTCCTCGTCCTTCCTTTGTATCGTCAGCTTTTTTACTCGCTCCTTCATCCTGCACACAGACGGATATCTTTATACAGTATCTTTGAGAAACTGTTATCCAAATACTTCGGCTCCATCTTCAAATCTGCTCTTCTGGTTACTAGAACTTTCATGACTCAATTTTACAAGATTGGAAGTGCTCTACAATAAAATACAAAAGAAATCTAGAAGTCTTAACATCCACATGAAACATCCTGAGAGCCAGGATTTCATTCCATATTCTGACGTATTTCCTTTTAAAACAGGAAGTCAGAGTGATGGTGTGTTGAAGTGCTTGAACAGCCAGTAGCATTTGAGATACACTAAGCCACGCCCCTGCCTGACAGCAGCTTAGCAAGCTAGCTAAATATGGAGAAGACTGAATAGTTCAGAGAGAAGGTTTTTTTATTTTTATTTTTTTTTATCATGGACAATGAGATGCCGTGTGTGTTTGAAGTTATGGTGTACGTGTTCGAAATGATGGTGAGCGTCAGCGTTGCCGATGGCGATGGAGAGCTGCAGGGCGGTCACCAGGAGACACTTGACACGTCTAAGTGGGAGATAAAATGATATTACTGACTTATTCTGATGGAGAAAGAGTATAAAGTCACAACATTCCAGCACTGAACAGCCCCAAGTTTAAAAAACACGCCTCCGACAGGTCACATGGCCACCAACTCATACAAACTCCGCCCACAAACTCCAACCAATTGTTCAAATCATGTGCAAGAAGACACATGGCCAAAAACACAAATGAATTATCTGTGTTTACTGCTAATGAGCAACTATAGAGCAAGACACCCCCCCAGGGGTGTGGCATACATCTTCTAGAGATCATTTAATTGGATGAACACATGACACGTACAGGATGAGTCATCAATCTTTTTTTTTTTAAACTGTTTTCCCAGTACTGATGAACTAAAACTTGTATAACTCCAGAATGAACATGAAAGGTGCAGGACAGAAAGCTCCGGAACACTGGTCTCAATCTACAGCCTTTTTAAAACCTATAGAACCATTAACTTTCTGAAGAACGCTTTGCGTAAGAATGCAGTGTTTGAGGCTTGCTGTGGATTGAACTCACCGCTCTAACTCAGCCTCGGCGTCTTGTTTCTGCTGCACTAAGCTGCTCACGTCCTCCTCTAGGGCTTTGATCCGTTGGTGATTTTCAGCTCTTTCTGTTATCAAGCTGCTAAACTCCACTGAAATGTTTTCACGAGACTTTAAAATGTCCTGAGAACAAAAATATCAGCAGCATGAGACAGGAAAATACTGAGTGATGTTACTGTTACCACAAGGATGTCGATTATCTATTTGATCCTATAACAGCATGTCCGTAAGTGTTTTATTCCCCTTAAACCAGAGCAACTTACCAACGATGCCAGATTCCTACTTTTTATCTGTTTATAGCGACACTGAATGTTGGTGAAGAAAGTCCGCTCCTGTTGCCACTTACAGTACTTTATAGCAGCTATAAACAGTCGTTCCTTCACCAGCCTCGCTTTATTCTCTTGGTGTTACTGAGCTTATCATGTGACTGAGAAACTGCAAAGAAGCGTAAACTTCTCTATCCTGAAGAAACTTAAAGTTCCAGCTTCACCTCTGACTGTCACACAGTGCTGACACTGGAGACTCCTTCCAGAAGTGTTACAGAAATAAACACATTTCTCCTTACAAAATATCAACAATTGCACACATCTGCTGTACACGTCCCTGTGAACGAGCTGTTGCTATAGAAACGATAACGTATCAGAACGAGCGCATTGATTATGAATAAAGCTGTGATTTGCAGCCTATTGTCAGAGCTGCTGCTGTTATAGAGAATTAATCAACACTTTCTCTTCTGACCAATCACCTTTTGTTGATCTTCCATTCTTTCAATCATCCCCTCACTGCATCTCAGTCGCTCTCTCAGCTCTTTGATCTCATTCCTCAGCTCCGTTCTTTCCGTTTCAAACTCCTTCCTTTCCGTCTCGTTTCTCTCTCGGTGTTTCTCCAGTTCCGTGATGGATGTTCTGAGCTTCTTCTGTAACAGTGACAGTTCTTTCTGACAGGCTTCTAGATGGCTCTGTTTGGGGGAAAGTGGGGCGAAATGGCAAGGGGTTCATTTTGTTTAAGCTGCAGCTTGAAAAAAAAAAGCAGTTGATCAGAATAGTGGCTGTGTTTTTACTCGACTCCATAAGAAAAGACCTGAAAATAAATTACATTATTGTACCTTTAGGGCTATAGCAGCTTGTCACTGGATCAGGACCCTCTAAGGCACTTATTTGTACTGTTTAAATACTGCTAGGGAACATATATGTACTGTAGCTTCTTGGCCCTAAAAACGTGCACAGAGTTACCTTGAGGTCCAAGAATGAGCCCTAGGGAGTACATTAGTGTAGATTTTACCTTGGGAGACAGAACTGGACTCCCACTGTACCCCTATTTTTAACGGTGAATCAAATGGACATTTAGATGGAATGGATAATTAACTATATAATCTATAGCTTTCTGGATTTAATCACAGTGACGTTATCTGTATTCAGCTTTAAACCTGAAGTGGGTGTGGCTTAAACTGGAAAGGTTTTCTTTCTTTTTTTTAAATAAAGATGTACATGAGATTGTTTTTCTTCAATCCCACTCCAGCAGTTAGGTTTTTTCTGCCCACAGTATTTTCTAACAAATTTATTAGGTTCCATTTCTTGAAACCGAAACGGCCTCATCGCTGAATTTAATCCACTTCAGTCCTGAGCAGGCAGATACTAAGGATGAACAAATGAATGCTTTAAAAGTACCGTTCTCGTTCATGTAGTCTTCCTTTGTCCCGTGAGCTTCATATCTGACTGCTTGCTCGCGTGAAAAAAGTTTGCTAAGCTTTCCTTTTATTTGTATCTGTTTTTTTTTCCATTTAGAAGACAATCTATTTGTATTCCATTAAATGCATAATAGCTATGTATTTATTAGCATATATGTATTATTTTATTTATTTATTTTTTATTTAAACATATATAGGAGTTTGCCCTAAGAGCACTGAATACTCATCTAGAGGGCTCACTCATATATATGTACGATATGTACGCTGTATATATGTACATGTATGTATGTATGTATGTATTAGCATGGCAGTGGAAATAAATCTCATGTACATCAGATATACTGTACAGTGAGAAGAGCAACAGACTTAAAGTGGTATTTTACTGTTTGAAACTTTGCACTTATCCGATATGACTTGCACCAGTCGAACGCTGTCCCTGAGAACTTTAGCTTTAATTTCACTGAAGCTAATGTTTAGCGAATCGTGTACAGCGATTACAGCTCATGCGAGATTACGTGAGGACACTGAAATCTCACAGCGTCCCTTTGCTTCTGGGAATAAACACTGATTTATATGAATTATAAAAAGTAGAATTGTCTCAATTTAATCTTAAATAGGACTGTTACATGCTAACTTTTTTTCTTCAATACTAGCTTGTGTAGATTTAGCGATCTTTCCAGACTGAAAATTTGAACTTTAAGAGTAAAAATACATAAAACAGCGTTTTTTATAACAGCCGCTAAATCATGTAAAAAAGTGAAACATTGCAGTTTAACTCACAGAGTAACTGGTGAAGTCTTTATGACCATCAGAGAAAATCTGGCCAAATAATTTTAACAATTTTACAATTTTTGTTCTCCGTTTTCTTTTTTCTCTCTGGTTATGTTTCAGACCTGCAGTATCTGAGCTCTGGGCACGACGAGCAGCAAGTCCTCTCCTTCGTTTTCTTCCTCTCCGTTTCTCTCCTCCTCCAGAGTCACCAGTTCATCCAGAGGTTTTGGAGAGCTGAAGGTGAACTGAGGACTGACTGCACAGATCTCACCCAGCACATCCACATACACAAACTGGTACACTGTCGCACCGGGGTTCGGCAGATAACACGCTGGGGGTGAAGGGACACACGGCCTCATTAATTATTCATTATTCATTATGTGTTTGTCAAATTAATGTGCAAAATTTTAAACGTGAAGAAGAACGAACTGAACTTCATGATCACAAAGAAAACGGTAAAAACAATAATGTCGACAGGAAGTTAGCAAAATGACGTTATTAGTGTTATTAGGTTAACGCGCCGTCACGTTTAGTTTAAACACACACACACACACACAGGTGAGTTTACAGAACATTCTGTAACATTTTCATAAAGATAACCAGCTGTACTTTCTTTTGTTCATTGGATTTTTTTGGTTTTATATATTTTTGGGCTTTTTTCACCTTTTATTATTGGATAGGACAGTGTAGAGACAGGAAATGAGCAGGAGAGAGAGAGACGGGGAGGGATCGGGAAACGACCCCGGGTCGGAACCGAACCCGGGTCCCCGGACCCACGGCACGGCGCCCCATCCACCCGAGCCACGACGCCCCCGGATTTTTTTTGTTAAACTAATTATTTGGATAAAAATGTGTAATGACCAGAATGTGGAATGTGTAGGAGGAGCTCAGTAAACATTAAAATAATAATTTTAAAAAATTACAAGAAAATAAATAAATAAATAAACCACCAACCCCCTAAAACAAACAAACAAACAAACAAACAAACAAAAAAACAACAACAGTAATGCCAATGCTAACTTGTCGCTGGGGTGCAAAATCTAATTTTTACATTAATTTAGTAAAGGCAAAACTATCACTTGAATTTAGAGAATAACATTTTTATAATGCCAGTTGGTCCTGCTCATTTTAATTTATATCTTCATTCAGTTAGTTAGTTTGTTCGGTGGTGATTGTTGAATTGCTGTAATTCTTTATATAATAAATCTAACCACAACATGGAGACATTCTGAAATTCTGTAAAACAAATTTTAAATATTTAACTAACATTTACTGAAAAACACATTCACAATAATAACAGATCATACTTGCTTTCTTTCTTTTATTTTTTAATTTAGCTGCAATTAATTCTATAGCTGAAAAAGATATATGTAAAAAAGGAAAATATATAAGATTATAAAATTATCTATAAAATTAATCCCATCTCCCCCAACTTTCATTCCATTTCATCTCATCTCATCATCTCTAGCCGCTTTATCCTGTTCTACAGGGTCGCAGGTGAGCTGGATCCTATCCCAGCTGACTACGGGCGAAAGGCGGGGTACACCCTGGACAAGTCGCCAGGTCATCAC
>JAOBAM010000019.1:1862976-1874023 GCA_025212355.1 Notarius kessleri
ACACCCCACAAGGTCTGCCATTTTGGAGAAACTAGGAAAACGAAAACGAAATTACAATAAAAAATGAAGAGGATACTGGAAAATTATTTGTAGAATTTTTTAAAAAAGATTAGTAATTAACGCCAACAGTCATGGAAAAAAAGATTCATCGCAAACAATTCAGGAACCAGGAAGTGCGTAGCACAGAGTGCGCATGCGCAACCCAATCACCAATCAAAAACACTCAATGTAACAAAGCAGGGTGTGATGGCCTCCTATGCTAGGGCCTGGCTGTGTGCTGTTTCCTGTTCCTCTCTGTCTCCCTGTTTTTTGCAGGTCTGATTGACAGGTGTTCTGAGTAATGGGGTGCACCTGCTTGATTGGGTGCCTGGTGACTGGGTGTACCTGAGGAGAGAGCATGTCATAAAATGGCTGCTGTGGGTTCCCGTGGAGTCTCTCTCTCCCCTTGTCTTCCCGGCACCACGTCTTTTGTTTGTGTTGGCTTTGGCCTTGGTTTTGTTTTTTTAGTTTTGCACCTTACAACATCTTGCATTCAACACTTCACAATCATCCAACAACAAACGTACTGATACCACTGATTTTATATACATAAAGTAGATATTTGTGTTATTTTGGGTTAACACAATTATTTTTTAAACGTTTGCGCGTCTCTCCTGTCTTTTGTCTTGGCCAACGAGCCGGGTCATGACAAATGACAGAGTAATGGCACTGTCAACTGAGCTAAAGCACATGACCGAGTTAATCTACGCAGCATGAACCCAACCTCTTGCTTGCAAATAAAACACCAAAGGGTCAATATAATTGAATATAATACAAATTTTCAACACAATATCATGGTGTAATGACCAATTACACTTATAACACAAGCAGTACAGCCATAGCTCTTTATTAAAGAGAACTGTGGGTGTTTCCCACATACAATCACTCGGAGACCTGTGCAAAGACACGACGGTGGGGGGACGGGGACACACACACACACACACACACAACCAGAGAGCCTGATGGCAATCAGCTAACTACTTCACTGTGATCTCTCTGGCCTCCCACCACCGCCAAACAAACAGATTCTCCCTCTCTCAAAAAACAAAAAACAAAAAAAAAAACCCCCCACAACCCATGACTCTGCAGTCATGATTCAAACAAGTCTTCTGGAGAGTGGAGATGGCACTGCAATTACAGATTTAAACTGTACTCCCATCTGGATCCATACATCTAAATGCACATTCCAATACCATTATAAAATGTTTGGGGGTGGGGGAACCCCCCCAAAAAAACCCACACACTGACACAAATAGGTGGAAATGTTCACATAATGGCGGCCCACACACAGGACAGGGTGCCAATACTTTAATCATCAATCAAAACTTAACAGGAATGCATGTGTAACATCACAACATATAAAACATCTTCCTACAGTACACACGAGGCCAAGGAGTCCATTCCATTATAATCTACATGAACAGGAAGTCACTTTGGATTTGTCCCAGCTGTGATTAAAGCCCTGTTTGGACTGGATTAGTTTATCAGCAGGACGTCCATCAAGAGGTCATGATGAAACACTCGCAACCAGACAGAAATAATTTGACCAAAGGAGGGGAGCGTTTCAAGCAGGTTGCATTTTCTACAAACTCTGGTATCATATGATCGCACTCCTTTAAGAAAAGCGAGATCCCACAGGCTGATTAATGATTTTATTTTCTTCCTCCTCCTGAAAATCATTTCCCAGGTAGCATGCGTCATCGCTCAGACCAAGTATGCGGTCAAGTGCCTGTTCTAAAGCATCCCTTTTCCATTTGCTGATTCAGGAAGTGTTTAATTTCTGATACAATCACTTATACACATGGTAAAAGACTAAATACAGGAAGCAGTAGTGGTCAGACATGAAACCGGCAGCCTGTAATCGTCTCCAAGGACGACGGAGAGAAACACTGACATGGTCAATGGGGACGGAAATAAAAATCATAGAGAAGTGCCTGTAAAATTGGAATTTACTTGAGGACCACTTGTATGTTTAATCCCGTCCGGATACGGCTTAATCAATCACAAAAAGTGACAAATTGCATACTTAAACTAAATTTACAAAAAAAAAAAAAAATCTGGATCACAAATGCAGTGGAAATGTCGACCTTTTTTTAACCTTTAATTTAATAATATAAAAAACAGCTAGGAGCTGCTCAGCACTAAGCAACATTTGTTTGTATATTTACCTCCACCAAGCAGGACGGTGCTAAACCTACAACCTGATTTCTATGGAACTTAGTGGAAGGGTGTAACATGGCAGGGGCCAAGGAAGAGCCCATTAAATTCTGGAGCGGCTCCATGATTTTAGGATCAATGTTGTGCGATATGGTGTTTGGTAGACGTCTGTGCTCATCCCTCCATACATCTTTAAAATCCAGTAGGTAGCACTCAAGTTCAAAAGTGACAAAAACATAGCCAATGTAGAAATACGACAACTCCATACAACAATCTACATTCAATTGGTACTCGTAATCCTCCGGGATACACAATTCTAATAGGTTTGGAAATGTATCCAGCCATATAAAATGCTTGCAGTGCACATTTGCTCATCATAGAGTTGATTATCGTTCTTGGTGGAGGTCTGCGCGCTCTGTGTGCTCTTCTAGTTGCTTATAGATTTTCATGCAAACAAACTGATCTAAAAAGAAGTGTCACACACTGATTAGTCAAAAAATCTCCAGACTGCAGCAAACAACGTGGGGGAAGTTCTCGCTTATATAACTGTGGAGCAAAAAGCACTCATGTGAGAGGACCCTCACTGTCATCTTAAGGCTCACAGCGACACTCAGATGTCTCTATCCACTTGTGTAAAGCTTGGAACGTCGCACATCAGGTGCCAAGCTATGGGTGAAAAAGCTCCAATTCAAATTAACTGCCTTAAACTGATAAAAGGTCAGGATGAGTACAGAATCCCAAAAATAAATATCCTGATGTACATAAAGCTCTGTATAATGCTTTCCTACACAGAAAGGAAATGCAGATTTACAGATCAGGGCACACTGTGCAGCTGGAGGGTGTTAAAAGGTCAGTGGTAATAAAGATGCGAGTCATTTATTGCACAACACAACACAGAGGGCACACTGGGACACATCCCTTAGTGCGTTTTAGGACATCGTATCAGTTCTACTGTTACTGATCCAGCAGTGTGAATCCTGCTGTAATGTGTGTACACAGCACATCATTAGTTTGTGCAGCTCGGTGCTTATGGCGCTCTCGCTGTAAATCTCTCACTTGAGAGCAGACGGTCCAGAGAGAAACAGCAGACCTGTCAGAGTATTTCAAGTTTAAATTTTTCAATTGAACGTGTTACAGTTTTTGATTTTGCATAATGTCGCTGTTTATTACTTTGATTGTAGTTGTGTTTATTTCACTTCTATTTAACTATATAACATGAAACAGATTATATTCATATAACCACACTTTTCAGAGCATTTTATTCTACTTATAGCACAGAGATTTGCAAATTATTACAAATGTTATTTTATTAACGAACGACATGTCACACATCAAAAGTTTAGAGTTATGTTTAATGTTGTGGAACACCTGAGAGAAGTTATTTCTTGTTCTCGTGTACATTATAACAGCATTGAACTATAATTCTCTCACCAACCCCCCGTTTGACTGGATCACTCACTAATACCTCGTTTCTCTCTCTCTCTCTCTCTCCCCCCCCAGTCACGTTACATAGAAACTGTAAAGCCTAATCTTCTCTGTCCTGCAGACTCTCCTGTGATGGGAAACATTACAAAGACTTTCCATAAATGTCTCCTAACAAGCTTCATATCAGCGATTATACTTTTTACTTTAACACTTTAATCAGTTTCCCACATGATGTGGAAATGTGCACCCTGCAAGTCCGTGTGTGTGAGCTGTTCCTTTAGAAACAATAACATGTTACATTCAAGAGTGAGGGCATCAATATAAACCTATCATTCACAGAAAAGCCGGAACAACTGTCCGATCCGCACGGACCTCGAGCATTAAACTGCGCTGCAGCATAAAATTATTTCATTAATTATTGTCATCATTTTTCCCCCTTCTACTGCTTCAGCGGGTTGGGTGCCCAGGATTAAATGCTCCAACAAAAGGCAGGAAACTTGACTTGTACTGCATTTCTCTTTGTAGTTGCGCTGCTGCGAGTTCAGTGAGTTTTTCATAGCTTTTCTAGATGTTACGAGTATACGGCTTATTGATGGATCGGAACATAATTTGTTTCTGGAGGGCAGAGTTAGGAAGTCTAGTTATGTGGGCAATATACAGGACTTCAGGTGTTGAGACCGACAGAAGTTAAGGGTTGGTGAGGAGTGGGTGAGGGAGAGCATGTCGTTGGTGGTATATTTGTAGCACCAGTCCACATCGTCTTCTTTGATAAATGGGGTTTTACAGCTGCCTCTTCATCTTGATGGTGGGGCATTGACGCACTTGAAACCACTGCAGACAAGTTTTCTAAGAAAATTAATTCCCGTGGATTCCGATTTTGCCAGCTGCGAGGCGTTAAGATTACAGGCTTGGGTACTGTAGGTGAGACGACTGCTCACACAAGCAATTAGAAACTTTACGCTTTTATTCTGAGCAAAAATCACCATTAAAATTGTTGGTAAATGCGTGTTTCAGTTTTGGTTCTGATGCTAACAAAGAAACTAAACTTGACTTAATAAAGAATTAAAACGTCAGCGAATATTCAGAAGGTCTGTACATGAGCACAGTGCAGTCAGTACGAATGAGGCTCAGACTGGACATTTCTACTGAGCACAGCAGAATCCTGTCCATAACAAACTCACTCTCTCTCTCTCTCACACACACACACACACACACACACACACACACACACACACACACACAGCGAGAGAGAGTGCGAGAGTTATCAGCACATCAACACAGAATGTAAAGTGTGCGCGCGTGTGTGCTCGCGCATGCCGGCTAGAGACTTAACTGGACCTGAAATTGGGAACACAACCCGACTGTAGCCTGACAGCATTCTGTCTGAGCTCGACCTGGCCCGTGGACCAGCTTTCTAATCAGAATCTGATCTCCACCAACCAGACACAATATATTACGTGAGGAATCACTGCCCACCAGGTGGAAGGTGCAATAAAGAGAGGCAGGCCCTGCAAGACCTGGAAAGAGCTCGTTGCACAGAACCTAAGGGAGTGGGGCGTCACTGCTGAGGATACCCTGGATCGAAAGTATTGGAGAAGGATGCTACAGTCAAGCCATGCATTATCTGAGACACTTGTGGTGCAAGTAGACATTAAAATGGAGAGTGTGTGAACAAAACTCTCCGTGTCATGCTGTTCCAGGACAATAAATCAGTGATGGTGTGGTGAAGCGGAGTTGATTAGACAATAACAGTAGGTCCCTGTGTGTTTTAATCCTCTTGCACCACAACAATTTGGATCATTTTTATTTATTAGAGAATAAGGTCACACTTTTTAACCACTTACATTTACATCGAATGCAGCAAAGACAAGCTATAAACGGTCGTGTCCCTCACCAGCCTCTAATCTCCATTAATAAAGCAATAAAACAGAAAAATCAACACTTACACTTGATTTATGAACAGTCACTAATATTAGTGAACACTTATTAGATGTAAATCTACAATTTGCAGCTGCACTACTGTCAAAGCTTCTGCTATAGAAAATGAATCAACACCTTCTGACCAATCAGAATCCAGATGAGGATATATAATGAGGACCATGTGTAACACATCAGGTTCAAACTTGGATTTCTGAACGTCTTCATCAGTAGCTTTTAGGATTTTACTCAGCTCCGTTTTATCGTGCTCAACTCGGATGCCATCAAACATGTTGGTTGGTGTATCCTGGTTCCTCTGTGATGCATCAGATTATCCTTCACGGTTAGAACCGGCTCTGCTCAGCATCTCGCCCAACCAATCAATGTGCTATAAGAGGAGAATCATCCACTTGCTGCTGTCTGTTGAGCGAGAGCGCCACCTCGTGGTTAAACCTTAAATCACACCCACATGAACCTTCATGCGCGTTTTATTCACTTGGAGGCTTGAAACACTTTTCTAACAAAGACAACGTTCACTCCAGAGCTTTTCTACTCTTCTGAGAGGATGACTTAATCACATCTTATTAAATAAGTCACTGAAAAGAAGTTACACCAGAGCTGACAAATATTTAATGCACTAATGAGTCACAGGGCGTCTAAGGAGACAAAAATAATGTCATCCTTAAAGCTTTTTCATTTTATTCACATGGTTTTCATTTCTCGATGTACTGTAATACAATATTAAAGTAATCAAAACACTGCATTAAAATGGAGGATTTCTCTCTCTCCCCATTATTAAAGGTACGATTGTGCATCATTTATAATCTCACACGCAGAAATGTCAAGCTAGCTGCTGAATTCTGATTGGTCAGAAGGTGTTGATAAATTCTCTAGAGACAGCAGCTCTGACAGTAGTGCAGCTCCAAATCACAAGTTTATATTAACGTGCTCGTTCTAATACATCGTTTCTATAGCAACAGATCGTTCACAGTGTACACGTCACATTTATGGAAGGAGTCTCCAGTGTCGGCGTGGTGTTGTAACAATCAAACTTAAAGCTCTAACCAAGTCTTCCAACATTTTCAGGACAGAGACATTTATAGGAACTAATTCCTGTTCTCTCAAAAACATTACGAGTAACTATAAAAAAAAAAAAAAGAAGATAAACATAAAGGTCTTCCTTTACATACTGTTGTGTTAAAAGAGGAATAAAACACTTCAAGTTATGATACTACAAAGAAAAATCAATTTCAGCAGTAATGAAGCAGTAATGCTGCTTCATCGCACCACACTGTTGATTATTTTCCTAGAACAGCACGACATTAAATGGTTTATTTCATTAGTCACAGTTGTTGGATAAGCGTAAAACAATCCCCCCCGACGTGTCACATGTTTAATTCCTCAGAGTCCTTTAACCTGTAGACTTCCAGCTTTATTACACAGGAGTCTGTGTCTGATCTTAGACATCTGTCTGTGGTTTCTGCTACATATGATGTGCTAGTGTTACTCGAGTGCACCATGATCATTGTAAAAGCAAGACGGTCAGAATAAATGATGCAGTCTAGCACTCTCTCTGTCCTTCTCATTCTCACAAAGGACAAAAAATTAATGCGAGTTTCCCAATAATAAGCATCAACACTGAAAACATTTCAACATGTCCTCACCCTGTCACATGACCTGGGGACTCTGCAGTCAAGATCACACACCATGTGACGATACACTTGGATGGCTCATAATAAAGAAATAGACATTCAAATATTTTACATCCTTGTTAATGTTTTTAAAAGGCAGTGACGGCGATTTGACGCCACCCTCACTTTTGGTGCCCAAAAGCCAGAGCAGAACATCTGGCACAAATTTCAGAGTTTTTTTTTTTTTTTAATATTTGAGACGTTCACTTTTTGCTTTAATGACTGTGTACTCGAGCTGCACGGACTCCACAAGATTGTGCAAAACCTTACGATCCATTTCAGATCAAATCCATTGGAGCATCTTCTGAACATGTGCTTCAGTAGAGAAGATTAGACACCAGGAAAATCTGATCTTCTGTACAAAGCAGTTAACAAGTCAATACCACACGTTTGCTTACATTTAAATATGGCCCTAGAAAAAGTACAGAAACTTGAATATTAAATATTCAAGATGTTGAACATTTATTTCCTTAGTTTTAAATATCACAAGTAGCATTCATTTTCAATTTTAAAAGAAAAAAATCCCAGACGAGAAAATAAATAAATAAATAAATAAATAAATAAATATCACCTGATCTTTTTCCCCGTCTTCAACAGTCTGTTGTCGTGCTTCCTTCCTCCTCAAGGTTCGATGTGTTGTGAATGCTGAGATGCTTTTCTGCTCACCACGGTTGTAATGAATGACTGAGTTACTATACACTTCCTGTCAGCTCAGACCAGTCTGTTCAGTGTTGTAACCCCCCAAACAAATGTGCCTCACTGGCATAAACTTCCAGATATATGGTATAACTTGTTACGTAAATTAAAAATAGGGGAAGCCATGGCCCAATGGTTCGAGAATTGGCTTTGGGACCAAAATGTTGCTGGTTCGATTCCCTGGACCAGCAGGAACGGCTAAAGCGCCCTTAAGCAAGACACCTAACCCCCAAAATGCTCCCCAGGCTGCTCTGGGTATATTGTTTGTCACTCTGGATAAGAGCATCTGGTAAATGCCATTAAATGTAATAAAATAGATTTTAAAACAAACAAACCTAATCTATATCAGAATGTATGCATCACAGAATATCCCGGGTTTTGCTCAGTTTGCTAGCTAAAAATGTTAGCTAGACAGAAATTTGACTCCATGTGCATTTCAACAACGAGACTTACTTTCTAATCATGTTTCTTCAGTCCAGCTCACATCCTCACGAGATTTTATAACGCAATTGGATCGTTAATAAATTACACAAACTGCTCATGTTCACTCTGTGTAATTCACACTAGCAGTTAGAATCGTATTTAAATGTAATTTAGTATAAGCTATGAAGTCCTGTATTGATAAATTTTATGCAAACTGTACAGAACGTATGTAAATCTGACTGACCTCCATGCGTAGCTACACTCCACTCCTCACATTTCTCTGTTTCAACAACTGGACTCTGTCAGAGAGAGGATATGTTCTGTCTAACAACGATCTACTCGTACCAGCGGCCAGAACGCATCCATGCCAATAGAGAGGAGGACAAAAAGTAAAAATAAGAGACAAAAAAAAAAAAAAGCAAGGTAAGGGTGGGGGCTGATAAAGTTTTTTCCAATATCCCACCCAACACAATCTCCCAGGCACTACTGATTTGTCTACTTCCAAAATAACTCTGCTGAGAAGGTCTAAAACACTTCACCAGTAAACATCAGAACCATTTCTGCATGACTGGATCTTGACCAACCTTTGTGTAACTCAGTTTCAGTACCCAGAACCGACACTGGATCGTTGCAGGACGCTGGGCGAGTGCCAGAGCAAAACGCTTCCGAACGACTGCTGTCCCTGACACACAACACCAGCGGAGGTGAGACGAGGCAAGGCGAGGCTCAATATCCTTTAACCTATCAAACATTAATCCTAAAACCTCAATACAATTAATTACATTAACTGCGTGTAGGGAGCAGGATAAAGGGTTCGGGCAAAACAAAGCCCCCCTCCAAAAAAACCAGGAGTAAAAATAAACATTGATGATTTTGTACAGAAGATAAGCAGCACGTTATCTGAGCATCTCAGTCTGCACTTCGCCTCAGAGACCGAGTTGCCCTTCTCTCATTGTTGAACAAATATACCAGTGACCTAGATGATGAAAATAAATCCGGAGCTGGTAGCGTGGTGTGAGGGGGAACAAGCCAAGTGCGGGAAAGTGTTACACTGCAGCGAGAGTGCTGCAGACGAGCACTTCAGCACTAACGCAGGTGCAATAAAATGCTCAACCTGTTGCTGGACTGAAAAAGGAGGTACTTTACATCGAACCAACTGCAGCGATTCCATTAGGACGCATATAAAGTCACCGGTAAAATCCTTTAACGGCTCTCTGGAGTTTAAAGCATAAACTCGGAGCCAGACTGGCAAGCATTGGGTACGACTTCCTTTCTTTGAAGCCGCCATCAGACCCGAGCCCTTACCTGTACTTCATTCCTGTCTGGAAGGACACGCACTCCTCTAACGTGAGGCCATTCATCTTAAGAAAGTCCTCCATGTTCTTGACATGCGCCGCGGCGCGCTGCTCCCTGAGCCGCTGGAGCTCCATTTGGCTGGTCTGTCTTGGGGCCTGGTTGAGCCCCTGGTCCGAATGGTAGCGGCTGATCCCGCTCCGTATGCTTTCGCTGTAGGACATGGACAACATCCTCCCGCCTGCTCCTCCACCACTACTGATGCTGCTGCTCTTGCGCACTCCGCTGCCCGGCCCAGCCGGTTTGGGGATCTGCAGGGGTTTCAGAAGCGAAGGTGGATGTGCACACGCCTTACACCACATACCCGCCCACAAGCATGGCCCAGCCCCATCCTCCTCACACACACACAAAATGCGTACAAGCTCGGGGAATCTGGGACCAGGATGGAGCCGGGTTCAGCCACAGCCTTAAATAGCACAGGCCTTAGAGGAGTGGGGAGAAAAGAGGCAGAAAAGTGGTCATGCAACTTGTAATCAGAGCTGATCTTGCTCCTCCTTCATCTCACGCTCTATACCACTGGCAGAAAAGGGGCAGGATAAAAACACGCACCAAGTGCCACACAATGGGCAAAAGCGTAATCAATCCAGACAGCGATGCACACCAGAGATCATCCAGAGAAAGTGGATAGGACGGGAAGATCCGTGCTAACAACTTAGCAGAAAATAAAACTTCCTCCTATCTCATCCCAGGCAAAGCATCCTGTCTGCTATTAAATGTGTTCTGAGTGAAGGAGAAGTTTATTTAAACACCAACACTCCGTTCAAAATAAAATGCATCAATATTTTCTCACCATAATTGCATCCTGGCGTGGGAATGTACACCTTTTCAGGTATTTACAGCATTTTAAAGAATCTATATTAAAAGTAACCAGGTAACTTTATTAAACGTTAGTCATATACAGCTAGAAAAAAAAAAAAAAAAACAGCACTGTAGACTAGATTTATTTTATTCACTTCCCCATGTATGATGCACGTCAAAGCAAATTTATTTTTTTTTAAGAACTTGCATGTATTATTGGATTGCCATTTATATGTTAAGAAAAGAAAATTCAATACTGAGAAAGAATAAAAACTTGAATTTTGATTTTGTATTTTTAGATCCAATTCAATACACCGAAGTAACAGCATAACATTTAAATGTATGTACTATAAAAATATTATATTATTATATGTATGTAAGCTTTTTGTCTCAGCTTATTCTTTCATTTACAGATGTGTATTGATCCTCTGAAAGCATGCCGAGCGCTGCGAGAGCACGCTTCTATCCTGCATATCTCTAGTTTTGTGGATCACATGAGCGTAAGCTCAACATCACGCTGCAAAATCAGCAGTGTCCCCAAAACAAAC
>JAOBAM010000019.1:1917065-1928779 GCA_025212355.1 Notarius kessleri
GTGTGAAAATCTGATGATGTTTTAGGTCATATTTATGCAGAAATATAAAAAATTCTAAAGGGTTCACAAACTTTCAAACACCACTGTATAACCATATGTAAAGCTGGGAACACCTGTACAACTGCACACTCATGCAGCTATCTCCTCAGCCAATCATGTGGCAGCAGTGCAATGCAAAAAATAATTATAATAATGCAGATACAGGTCAAGAGCTTCATGAAACACCAGAATGTTGAAAAAGTGTGATCTCTGTGACTTCAGTCGTGGTATGGATGTTGCTCCCAAAAGAGTTGGTTTGAGTATTTCAGAAACTACGTACACAACAGTCTTTGGAGTTTACACAGAATGATGTGAAAAACAAAAAACATCATGAGAGTGAAGGGTCTGCAGGCTGAAAGACCTTGTTGATGTGAGAAATCAAAGGAGAATGACCGAACTGGTCTGAGCTGGCAGGAAGTCTAGTATAAT
Source organism: Notarius kessleri (assembly GCA_025212355.1). Taxonomy (NCBI): domain Eukaryota; kingdom Metazoa; phylum Chordata; class Actinopteri; order Siluriformes; family Ariidae; genus Notarius; species Notarius kessleri. The sequence continues at coordinate 1,917,534 of JAOBAM010000019.1, forward strand.
AACTCAAGTAATCACTCTTTACAACCGTGGTTAACAGAAAAGCATCTCAGAACACACCAGATCTTGAGGTGGATGAGCTACAACAGCAGAAGTCCACATCAGGTTCTACTCCTGTCAGCCAAGAACAAGAATCTGAGGCTATCATGGATCACCATGGCTACCTGTGGCACAGGCTCAACCAAACTGGATAGCTGAAGACTGGAAAAACACCAGGTGGTGTCATTGTCCCCCCCATCATAAACTGTCCAGTCTCCTGTTCTTGGCTGACAGAACATGAGTGGAACCTGATGTGGTCTTCTGCTATTGGAGCCCATCCACCTCAAGGTTCAATGTTTGGTGCATGCTGAGATGCTTTTCTGCTCACCACAATTGTAAAGAGTGATTATTTGAGTTCCTAGCAGCTCGAACCAATCTGTCTATTTCCCTCATATCCACAAGGCGTTTCCACCCGCAGAACTGTCGCTCACTCAGTGATTTTTATGCCTCCGCCACCTTAAGGTGCAGGAGGCATTATGTTTTCGGGTTGTCCGTCTGTCCGTGCGTGTGTCCGTCCCAAAACCTTGTGAACACGATATCTCAAAGGCTAATGAAAGGAATTTCACCAAACTTTCATCATTTGTGCGCTTTGGGACAAACATGAACTGATTAGATTGAGATCAAAAGGTCCAAGGTCAAGGTCACTGTGAGGTCAAATGTCTGACCGAAAACCTTGGGAACACAATATCTCCAAGACTAATACAAGTAATTTCACCAGGTCAAGATTACTGCGAGGTCAAATGTCCATCCCCAAATCACAACTTCATAAAGGCGTGTAGTCTACCAGGCGGAGGTACCCCCATTGACGCCGTTGGCGGCGAGTTCTATCTCGTTTATTATATATTAAAAATAAAAAATAAAAAATTCCTAACAAACTGCCAGCAAAAACCTTTGAAGAGCAGTTTGACGATACATTTATTTGGATGTGAAATAAATGTAACACTAAAAAGCAGGTAGTTTTTGTTAAACTGTAAAACCTGTCAAAAATTGGAAACCGTAGAAATAAAGGAGGAGGGGCGGGCTTGGCACGAATAAGGAAATTATATCCCTGATGTCTCAGAAAAGTTTATCATGACATAATTCATCACAATATTAATATCATATCATCGTATTGCCCAGCTCTAATGTTGGCATTCATAACTTGCAACGAGGTACAAAACAGATTAGCGATTTTAATCCTTGTCTTGCGTTAGATCACAAGGAGCATGTCCAAGATCATGCATCAGCAAGATTTTTAACCAAGAGTGGATGAAATAACGGGAGCACAAAGATCCCCCCCCCCAAGATGTACAACATTTTTCATTTTAAATTCCCCCCCAAAAATTCAAAACATCAACATCACACCACACACACTTCCTGTTTGCAGTTGTGAATATAAACATGTTCACGGTTGACCTTGCAGTTGTCAAAAATGATAACACAGGACATGCGTCACCTGTCAAAGTAGTTCTGCTGTCTTTGTGTGACTGAACTACTGCTAAAGCTGAAATTAAAACAACTTTCAAAGCAGATATCTTCTCCAACAGTTACTTTTTTACATGACAGGGAAAACATGAAAAGGTTTGTATTATAGTGATATAGCAGACATACAATTAAAATAAATAAACCAAAAGGTGCATTAGGAGGAGATCTATTTATTCCTTAGTTGTACAAATACCCTGTAATATGTACAGGACACGATTTATTAAAAAAAAAAAAAACCCACACACCAACAATAGCTTGAACTGTGGACTTCAACAATAAGTTTCACATTCATCGATATTTCACTGTTTGAAAAACGGCAACACGGATCCTAATTGTCATGTGAAATTGAAGTTATTTTGTCAAAGTAGGTATATTTAAAAAAAATTCTTTTGATCAATCCATTCTGGTTTTCGTATGGCTGTTCTGTGGAAACGGACCAGAATCGGCCTCAGCTGTCTCGCGGGCAGGCCGCCACGCAGTAAAGGAACCATCAGGCATATTCTACTCAAAACTTCCATGTATGGCATGCAGATGAAGAGGAGAAAAGGAAGAGAGAAAAAAAAAAAAAGATGTGTCACAAAGAATGAACTTGCTGAGGTTTTGCTGCACAGAAAGCCAGCAGAGTAGCAGTCACATGCTTCGAAAACCGTCCAGAAGGCTGGCGGAAATACGCAAAATAGCATTCTATTAATTTATTAAGTGAATCAAAATCGCAACTTGAACTGAATCATGACCCGAGTGTATTGTTACACCCGTAATTATAAAGTATAAAAATGTTCCACCTTGAACAAGATAAGAATCTAAACAAGCGGTTTCAAATTCATTTGTGATAAAAATTCTACAATTCTTTCAGGTCTGATAAAAGCAAAGCACATTTCATTGAACGTTCATGTGACTAACACTCGGTCAACAAAAATGTCATGATTCATCAAAAAAAAAAAAAAAACCTGGATGTTTTGTGATCACTGAATTCTGTCAGGATTCTGACTGAGAAATGTTTGTGCACTCACATCGGAGACCCTCAAGGACCGAGTCTGGTGATGCCGATTTAGAAAAGATGCCATTTCATTAAACAATCACCCGCTCTGCGGAGGGTGGACCATTCCAGAAGCTGGCACCACTTCCTCATTCCACCAATTCCCTCCATCCTACGATGGGACAAACTCCTGCGTGCGTAAGGCTTTTAAAGTATTTAGTCTTTAACGCCTTATAAAATATCAGCTGAATAACCATCAGTCACCTTTCCCTGACCTTGAATATAAACATAATTACTGATTACAATATCAAATGATACACCATGTCACATCACGATGTCCACTTCTAATTCCGGCGTCCAGATAAAAGATTCAATTAAAACAAACAAGTTACATTCGCTGCTCTGTTCTGAGGATTTCTTCCTGTTCGTTTTGAATAATTCTGGAAAATTAAACCTGCTACAGTTGAATCTCTCAAGGTGAAATGGAGTCTGCTTAGAATAATTATTAAACATTTAAAAAAAAAATTATATATATAAAAATGCTGCATGGCTACAAAAACAATGCGGCCCTCATATTTTATTCATACTGTATTTCGGAGAAAGCCTACCTGAGGAAACGCAGGCACCTGATTCTCTCTGGCTCGGCTTTACAACTTACTGCACCAAAACCCTCGACCTGCGCGCGCCTACCCTCCCTTCCCTTCCCTGAGCCTTGGCCCTGCGCCCACATGCTGAGCAAACCTGTTCACACGCGTCGCAAAGCAGGCAGCGACTTCAAGCAACCATGAAGCGAATCCCGCCCTCTAACGAATAACGCCGTCACTGTTGTGTAAAACGCATGTGCACTGCGGTGCTCGGGGAGACGCCAATCGAATGTCAGAGTTTCATGCAACTGGTTTCTGAATCCTGTCATGTCTTGACTAGATGTGAGAGCAGGACGTGCTACCAAAAAATAAAAAAATAAAATAAACCTGGTGCAATACGGTATGCAGATATGCAGACGCAGTGGCGTGAGAGCAACAGAACCTGCACACATGCACATACACAAAAGCATTGCGTGAGGAAGATGATGAGGATGAGGAGGGAATGACAGATCTAACGATGGTGCTTGAGAACCCACCTCTGTCCTCTGCCGACGACTGACGATGGAGGAGAGTGGCCCGGGTGCAGCCAGATTTCCGCTTGTTTGATTTGCGGGAGAAAGAAAGCCGGCGAAGGAGAGGCAGCGGGGCAGAACGAGACAGTGGCGGGGAGTGGGATCAGTCTTTCCGTGCCTAGCCGCGCTGCTCTCCTGTCAGCGTGAGAGAGAGAGAGAGAGAGAGAGAGAGAGAGAGAGAGAGAGAGAGAGAGGTAAGGGGGGTGGGGAGGGAGAGAGAGCGCGCAAGCAAGGGAAAGATGAGAATGCAGAAAGCGAACACAGAGAGAGGAGGGAGAGAGACTGCACTGAGTCAAGAGAGACAGTGTGTGTGTGTGTGTGTGTGTGAGCGAGATAGAACAGAGCAGGGAGTGGATACATTAAAGGCAACACTCCCTCCTTTCACATCTCTCTCCCTCACACACACCTCTTGGCACAGTTAGAGGAAGAGTCAGCATATGGACAGTCAGTGTAAGACATGGGGGGGGGGGGACCCATATACAATTTTTTTTTTTAAAAACACATGATGAATTAGCAGCATCGGTTTTCATTTCCTTGTCACTATATCCAAACCACTCGGTTGACAAAACATACATTATAAACTACTACTACTACTAATAATAATAATCTTCCTAGCAAATTAGGAATGACTTGGCATTTTACCAGAAACTGGTAAAATAAAAAGACCTACATGAATAACTTCTGCACGATTATCAATAAGAAATGACACGAGATGAGTCATGTCTTGTTTGTCTCTGCTCAGAAAAGTTATTCATCAGAATGGCTTTTATCTTGTTAGCAAAATTGGGAATCCAAACTGAACAACCGCTTCATTGCATTTTTCCATTTCGGTGCTCAGGTTTCCAAACCACCCCACTGAGACTGATGCAGCAGCGCTTTAGTGCCTTAACCTGTCTGGCTGTCTCACCTCCACATCTGTGCACACTCTGCTCAAACTGTTCAGCTTCCAAAGTTTCAATTTTCCCACCAACACCTCCACAGAGTCTTGAGCATGTTATACTGTATAGCTGAACTGCATTCTGGGACTTTGAGTCCAGCTTTTGCACCAAGGCCTCTATTACATCCACGCTGAAAATTTTCATCCAGGAGCCACGAGCAAAACCTGACCCTTATCCGTTGTTTGAGATTGCTAAAAACGTAAATGCACTAGCAATAACAACCCCCCATTGACATCAGTGTGACACATAATTGCTGACTCTGCACAGAAATAAAACAAATAAATACAGCAGTGACCAGCAGAGTAACACCAGAGAGGCTAAACATCTCAAACATTTCAATATAAACATTTCCGAGTGGACTTTTCTTTTGAGTCACTACAACCTGAAGGCCGCCGTGCCCGAGAGAACACCAGGACTTTGATTAAACTTGGGCTCCTTTTTTTTTGCCCCCAGAAAGGGAGCACAGAATTAGACTGGATTAGAATTACTAACCCACTTCGATAAGTGTTATTTGTGTAATTTAATTAGGAATGGTTGGCTTGCTACAGACTGCTAATGTTGTAATTATTAGGTGCACACCAAGCTTTCTTTGAACTCCTGAGAGCGAGATGCTTACGGACGCCGTTTGAGTTCCTATACATGGCCGGGATGATCGTACTGGCTTGCCTTCCACGATTCTGCAGAGTCATTCGATTCAAAATTCATGAAGTCAACACTGCAGCACTCAGAACTACTGGTGCTGATGGCAGGTTGTTCCTTCTCTCTGCTCAGGCTGTAACGTTAGTCTCGCTTTCCCCACACAGCTCACATTATTACACTGATCCAGTGCAGAGACTTGGGGACTGCAGTAGCTCCGGTGCTGGTCTGCGCATCATCTCTAGTCTGGCTTGGCTCCAGCACCATCACGGTCAGGATTCAGCCTGCAGCTTAAGCACGTCCTTGCAGTGAGCGATTTGTATAAAACTTCACGTTACATCACTCCCTCAGCCTATACGCTACACCACTCCCGGCGATGCGGTCGGCCCAACTAGAACGCCATGAATTCGCACAGACTTCCCATAACTCACAGATTTTAATCCATCAGGGTCCAGCAACGTTTAGATTCTTTTAGTTCCTTCATCTCACAGTTTCATCTTGCTGATTTCATATCACTGGAGCAAAAACTGAAGTTAAACACTAAATAAAGAGCAACTCTGCAAGTTTACATTTAATCTTAAATAATTCACCAAATCTTTGTGCAAACTAATAATGAATAAAAGTAGTAGTCTGTCCAACAGTCATTTTACTTATTTGCTAACGTGATAACGTAATTAAGTTATATTTTAAAGCACATTTGAAACAAAAGTTGTTCAAAGTGCTGTACACAGGAAAAGATATGTAAAAAAAAAAAAAATAGAAAGACTATTCCCACATCTACAGCTGGATGATATGACGATACAATATCAAGATAAACTGTCATGGTATGCTTTTGTTAGACATTGAGGATACTGTGAAATCTTTTGTTTTGGTAAACCTTTTACTTTTTAAAATAAATTTTATTAAAAACATTGGAGGCAGCTGAATTGTTGATTTATTCACATGAAAATTACATTTTTATAAATCTGATTCAGTGTTAGATATTCCGTTTTTTTTTTAAAGATTTTTTTTTTTGGCTCTTTTCACCTTTATTGGATAGGACAGTATAGAGACAGGAAATGAGCAGAAGAGAGAGACGAGAGGGATCGGGAAATGACCTCGGGTTGGAATCAAACCCAGGTCCCCGGATTTATGGTATGGCGCCTTATCCCACTGAGCCATGACGCCAGAAAAAAATATAAAAATGTGTTTTTTGTCATCATATGGACAACATGGTAAATTATTTCACAATGTGTTTTTATGAGACAGTTTTTAAATACATTTTAAAAACTAACACATGGAAACAGCTGCTGTTAAAGAGGGAAGAATCAACACCTTCTGACCAATCAGAATCCAGAATTCGTTGTGGTATAAATCACAACTAAATGAGAATGAGTGATTAAAAACTCCCATGAGGCTCTGCAGCAGTACAAACGTTTAAGAGGTCGCTGCGCCACTGGAAGATCGAGAGTTTAAATCCCAACAATGCGACAGTCGAGAGAGTGCAATTATCCCCATGTTCTGGGTGTGAAGGGCACCGCGTCTCCCCCAGCCTCGCTCTGTAGCCAATCATGCAATCTATGACACAAAAGGCTAGTCAATGCTCCGTCATGGGAGACATAAAGGCTCTGATAGCAGTGGGAACTGGAAAGGGTTAATAACAACATAGAAGCCAACTTATAAAAAGACATATGACTTTGCATACATGTATAGAAGATCCGAACCATCTTGCACACATCTAGAGGATTAAAAGTGATGGCACATCAGAACCAAGACAGCCCTTAGGCAGGTTTCCAAATCTAACACTAAAATTTTTACAATTTCATGCACCATGATGTTAAACACACTGACGAACTCCGCCTCTCTTTAAAATTTTTTGCCGTCATTGTGACCGTTTTCCTGATCTTCATCTCAAATCAAATTCTGATCATGCATTCAAAACATTTACTAAATCTAGAAAATTCAGGTTAATATCTGAAGATAAGCACAAGCAGTTCTCCAAATGATCACAGGATACGCATGACAGCCATCTTGTGTACGCTTCCACATAGCTAAAAACAAGTACAACCAAGTCTTAACATGTCACCAGGAACCAGAACTACACATACAATGCATGCACGCACGAAAAGTTACTCAAAATAAACAAAAACAAACCCCTGAACAAAAATAAAGTAACTCTGGATTCTAGCTAGGTAGTTAACCAAAAACTTTCTATTTCATTACATCAACATACGAAAGCAAGAAAGCCAACAAACTGACTAAACCCAATTAATCAGCATAAGTTTTGCATCTTGTGCTTTTGTCCTTACATCCCTCCCGACACACAGAAATGAACACTTCATGATCTTGCGTTAGTTGCTTAATTTACTTACAATTTCTATTAACACCACAAGGAGGTACCCTAGGACTACCTGATACATTTTCCTTTTCTGTGCATCTATGATAAAAGTTATAGCACCTCCTAGTGGCTCGGGAGTCCCCAAGAAACAGCCCTGGGCAGTTCAGTCTCTCCACCTACATTCATCCATCCTACAATAACAAGTTAGCAGTAAATGTGATCTGTGGGGTCATTTTTAGTAAAACTTACATTTGGAAACTGACGCCATCTGTTCTGAAGTCCCTCTGCGAGCCGCAGGTTGAAAATGACTGATCTATATAAAGTCCTGATGTTATTAACCTTATTAATAACTGTGCCACTGGGACAAACTACTGTTCCTGAGAGCTGTTAACGCCTTGTACTTATTCACAATGTTCAATTACTATAAATCCTCATGTTTCAGAGATTTTACACCTTACTGTTACACTACATCAGCATGCTTTCTGAAATTAGAAAAGAAAGCGTTGATTTATTACTGTTAAGTCGTTAGAAGATATTAGCTGTTTGTGTTCTGCCAATAACAGACAATGTGTTTCTTTATCCTGTTAGTACAGCATTAAAGACCACTCACGCCGGACAATTTATCGATCCGGCAGTAGAGCATGAGCAGTCCTTCTGGACATTACAAAATGCTACCAACAGCTTTGTTTTTGGGAATGTGAACAACTACTTATGGAAGACAAGTGTAATGAATAAATAACGGCAACAGAATCATGTTGTTCCTATATTTTGTATTCCAATGTAGCCTCAGGGGGTTTCATGAAGGCTTTATGAGAATGGTTTTAAATAAATAAACAAATAAATAGCAACAGCATGACTGAGTGATACTGCATTTATACAGCAGTTTTATAAATCAAGAAAATTAATATTGAGTAACTGACACTGCTGACACAACATGGGCAAATATTTTGTTTAGTTTCATTGTCAGGATGAAAATGCTTCCCAAAAAGAGCCACGGCTGGATAGAGCGATGCGTGTTGCCGTGCCAACGCAGTGACTCACTGACAGCCCATAGTAAGTGTAGTAACAGTTTTAGTTTAATGAACAGTGAAATGTCCCAGTGCTGTTTTACTCAATACCAGCACTCTTGGAATGCTGCTTGTCCGATCAAATTAGTGGACCAGAACTGTGTCGCGTCATAAGAAATGACCTAGAAAACACACCTCGAATAGTTTAATTACAGTTAAACACTACAAGAAGTCCACCTGAACAGCTGACCGTGGTATTTTCAACACACACACGTTATACTCTCCAAGCATAATTATTAATATTACACCAATATGAGGTTCTTCCCCAAACTGTTGCCACCAAGCACACAATTGTCTAGTATACCTTTGTATACCATAGAATTACAATTTCCCTTCAGTGCAACCAAGAGGCTCAAATCTGTTCTCGCAGGACAATGCTCATGTGCACAAAGCGAGCTCCATGAAGACACGGTGTGTTAAGGTTGGAATGAAGAACTTGAGTGTCCTGCACAGAGCCCTGACTGAACTCAACCCCACCAAACACGTTTGATTCCTTAGACCAGGAGGAATGGCTGAAGTGCTGTTGAGTAAGGCACCTAACCCCCACCTGCTCCTCAGACTGATCTGGGTATGTTGTATGTCACTCTGGATAAGAGTGTCTGCTAAATACCCGTTATGTAATGTAATGAACAAAATTCCCCACAGCCACACCCCAGAATTTAGTGGAAAGTCTCCCCAGAAAGGGGAATAACTCCATATTCATGTCCATGGTTTTGGAATGAGCACATAAGGGTGTGCTAGTGTATCAGGTGTCCACATACATTTGGCTCATAACTTTGGATCGATGCCAAAATCGAATCAGTTCATCTGATGGCAGCAGAGAAGATGGATAAGTCCAGACCTACATTCAACCACTTATTTTTTGAGCTCTAGCATTATTAAGAATTTCCCAATAATAGACAAAGACAAAATAAATAAATAAACAAAATTAAAAAAAAAAAAAAAAAAGCACACCCATTTCCGAGATCTGACCTTGCTATGACCCTGACATAATTACTTTTGGATTAATTACAAAATCTAATTAGTTGAATTATCATTAAAATGATGATTCCAGAAACTTCCTACCAACATCTGCACTCTAGTTACATGGTTTGTGGAGCAAGCTGGAGGAAGTGGAAGCAACAAAATTGTTATAATTGGTTTACAATAAAGTAATTTAAGTCTCAAGCCTTCGTAGTGTGTCCGGTTGAGATGCATAATTGGAAGATTTAGCCGATGTGACGCCTAGGAGGCGCTGTTTTCGGCATTTAATTTTTGGCGGAGATGTGTGACCATGAGGTAATATAAACCCTTGAACGCACTTGGTCATAGTATGCATAAAAATACACACACACACACACACACACACACACACACACACACGAAGAAATAAAAACGACTCCATATTATCAACAATATTCAGGGTGCAGATCTCCATCAGGTTGTTACACACTCTGAATAAATAGAAAAGATGTTCTACATATCTCTTAAAAAGCAGATACAAAAAGTTTGGCCTACAAAAACATTTTAAATGCTGTAACGAGGCCAAACGCTTGTGGTAATCAATAACAACCTAATTATACTTCTGCAGACATGGCTTTGTGCAACGCGGCTACAGATATGAGCAGTGTTGTCTCCAAAGTAGCCTCGATTTTCTGCTGCTGCAAACGCATCTTGGTGTACAAGCTGACCGCATGCAAACTATGACTATCATGAGATCAAAGGTAACCGTGAAGAAAAGACCACCTACAGCAAAAAAGTTGATGTTAAACATAGTTACAGATAACTAACATGCTGTAAAACCGCAGCTAAAGGAAACAGAAAGCAGAGGAAAAATGAATGAGTCAGTGAGAAATCATGATACATCACGTGACCGTGAACTAGTCTTCCTGTTTGACTCTGCACACATGCATGAAGTGAGCAACTTTGCATAAGTGTGAAACCAACCACCATCTCAGCATTTGTGCACAACATTAACGCATTTCTCTGAAAAAGGAACTGGGCAAAGAGAGCTATATATAGCCACAAATTATTAGACTGTAATCATGCTATAAGACACAGGATCCTGCTCCTTGACGTTTTAGTGTTTTCTCTTCTCTAACTCACCCGATTAACTAATTAACTGCTCTTCCTGAGGAAGAAGGGGGTGTGTTTAACTACTTATTGTACATGGAACATTACCTGGTTTTTACTTAAAATTTTTTTTTTGGATGACTCCTCCATCCTGCCTTCTTGTTTTCTACTTGCTCTTAAAGTCACAGTAGGGACATGCAATATGACAGAAATATCATAACGACACTCATTTGTATTAGATACACGATATACATAATGATAGAAAGGTTTGCAAACAAGTCGCCTGAAAAAAAGGAATGAAATTGTAAATAAAATAAATTAATGAGTATACTTTAAAAAAACATAAAAGACAACACTTTTATATTTCTTTTTAGTGCTGTATTTTTAGAATGCTTTATTGGGAAATATGCCACTCATGTTTTTCATACGAGCTACATCCGGGACATGGAGAACCAAAACTGTGACAATTAAAAAATATTGGCTGGCTTTTTTTTCATGGTATATCAACAATATTCCATTCAGCTAGTATGATACTGAACGAGTCAAAGATGAGTAACTGAATGGAATATATCTGATATACCACTCAAAGCCATTATTATTATTA
>JAOBAM010000019.1:2321089-2333613 GCA_025212355.1 Notarius kessleri
CCGGAGCACCCGGAGGAAACCCACGCAGACACGGGGAGAACATGCAAACTCCACACAGAAAGGCCCTCGCTGGCCGCGAACCCAGAACCTTCTTGGTTGAGAGGAGAAAACCCAGTAGAAGGCAATGGGAAACCACTACTGTAAACCTTCCCTAGAAACTTTGATGGCTGAAGCTGTCAGAGCGGACCTGCCATCAGGCAAGACACTAAAGAAGAAGAAGAAGAAGAAGAAGACCGTTCCCAGGGATCACTACTGATTGTTGCGACAAGGTTTACAACTTCTTTGTACGATATTTTAAACTCTCTTCTTGGCCATATTTATCATGCTAAAACCAAATTATTCTAACTGTAACCATTTCCATATGTCTATTTCCTGACTAATCACTACCATGATAAGAATGATAGAATTCTGGATTAGTGACATGACCAAACACTTCTTCCTTCTTTAAGAAACATTCCAACCTATTATTTTCCATTTCATAACATGAAACTCTTTGATATGCAAATTATCACGAGGATTCACTGAATATGCAGATATGTAAATCAGCCTGTGGAGACTTCTAGCAACTTTCTGATCTACTTTCCCCTAAAAAAAAAAAAAATTATATTAATGACAGGATGTCATTACAAATCATAAAAAGTGTTACCTCACACTCTAACGTTCGCTTTATTTGGCTATTTTCTGTGTATGAACCTTTTTGGCGCGCGTCCATTTTGTAAAAGTCAGTGTATAATATTTCACCAATAGGAACACGGACAGTCGAGTCTGTTGGAGGCGGGATTTACAAATGATCGACGCTCGCTTGTCCAATCAGAGTGTCTGGAATGCAGCACTGCATTTTCTCGGCCAATGAAAACTCGCGATGTATTCTCTGTCCAATCAGGTTGGGCAGCGGTTAGCTCGGTCCTTTCAGTTCTCAGGTTGAAGCGGTTTTGATTCACTCTTCCTCACCGCGCCTCACTGTGTCCTACCTCACTCCTGTAACACGAGGATTTTTTTTTAAACAACTACCTTTTTTTTTTGTAAAGTTATTTTTTCCTCAGCAAAAATGGCCGATACAGCTGTAGATACGACCACTGCCACAGAGATTACCGCAAAGGTATGTTTAGGGGAAAGAAAAGAGAGGAAAAAAATATTCCAAAGCCTCAACTTTCCAGTCAAGTAAAACGGGTTTTATTCCATTTGGTGTGAAAAATCGATAAAATGGTGGATTGTGGTGACACAAAGTGAGTAGTTTAATGTTTTACTGACTGAAGTAGATAATATATGAGCTAGGTTTCATCACTGGGTACCACAGAAAACCATCAGCGGAGCGTTGGGAACAGTGTTAGCTTAGTGGCTAACGCGCGCGGGAGGCAGTTAACTGTTTAAGCTTTGTTTCGATGTACTTAAGCGTTTATTATTGATATATTAACTCGTATGTTTTGTTTATGTTAATTGCTGACTGATTAACGAAGGGAAATGTGACTGGTTTTCGTTTTTATTTCGTTTTGGCCTTAAATGGCCACCAGGTTCAGCTTGAGGTGGTTTGTGAAGTAAAAAAAAAAAAAAACCCGCTTGTCATAACGAATTTTCATTTTGAAATGACCTCGCGAGCTTTAACAAATAGGCGGGAAATGGCTGTGCATGAGTAGCGCGCGCTCTCCTTCCCTCGCGCACTTTCTCACTCACTCACTGAGCATTGTTCCTTATGGCCACGCGCTGCCCTTTGTCTGGGACTCGGGCACGCGCCGTTGAAAAGCGCGAGATGCGTGGGGAATCTGATTGGTTGGAAACAGTTGTGTGCGGGGGAGGGAGGGAGGAGGGGGGGCTAATCTTGTAGCTTATTTACTTTTTTTTTGTTTGTTTGTTTGTTTGTTTAATGGAACAGCATGATGATGAATATGGGATTATAACCTGTAACATTTGTTAGATAAAGTACATTTGAGCGTTTTGTCTTTACGTTGGCGTTCAGCTCGAATAGTTTTTTCTTCTTCTTTCTTTGCCTAAGCAACTGTTAGCTCTGACACTCGTGGGTAGAAGAAAATAAACTTCCACTCAGTAACTAGGTAAAATTAACACCAGAAAGCGGAACTGTAAAGGTGAAAAGTAAAGGAACGACCCGACATGTTTATCAGATGTGTTGTAAGCCTGTAACTGTTTATTTCTAAACTGTTGTATGTGTGTTTCTAGGAACTGAAGGAGAAGAAAGAAGTTGTGGAGGAGGCAAAGGAGGACAAGAAAGAGAATGGCACCGGAGACGCACCTGCTAATGGTACAGAGGTATGTGAAGTGCAAGGAGGGGGGATTTCCCAGCAGGCCTTGCCTTGCCTTGCCTTGTGAGGCTTTTGTCACAGCTCATGGTGCAGGTGTCAGGCGACTCGCAGCAGACCCGGTCTCTGCCCTGCTGCTGTGTGTGCAGGTTGTGCTCTTTGTTTAGGTTTGTGAACTTCCACAGATGTAGCGCAGTCAGAGATGGTATTAGCGTTGGCTGCATGCCTGGTTTATCAGAGCAGTATGAAGTCTCAGTGTCTGTGGAATGTTATTGGTGGACCTCCCACAACTCATGTACTTGCTAACGTTAGTGACTCAGTTAGTGACATGCATCCAAAAAAAAAACTCCCCTTGTATCTGTGTTTTTTTTTTGTTTGTTTTTTTAAACAATAATTCACAAACTACAATTTAAAAAGAAAAAAAATCCCCTGACAGACTAACGGTGCGTCTCATGAAGAAACCAACAAAGAGGACAAAGCAGCTGAAGAGCGTAAGTCACTACCGCTTCATGCGTCAGTAGTACGTTGTATGGTACGTTGTCGTTCAGTAATTAAACTGAAAATTGTGTTGTGGAGCAGCTGCAGAGGGGGAGGGGGAAGAGGAGAAGGCTGCTGAAGAGGAAGCAGATGGGCAGGCAGTGAAACGTCCTGCAGAGGAGGAGGTGGGTTTCAAAAAAAAAAATGTTTTACAAAAGAAAGAGGGAAAAGAAAACACACACTAACATCATGACCAGTGTTGGAATCTTTTGTCTTACTAATCTTTTATGCCCTTAGGAGTCGGTCGAAACAAAGAAACAGAAGACAGATGAGAATGGCGAGTCCACAGAAGCTGAGGCCAAAGCGACGGCTTAGTGTTTCCTCAGCAGTTCTGTTCGGTCAGTCTGACCTCTTAGTAGAGTTTGTGCTTCTGTGTATATTTTCATTCTGTTTTCGCCCTGCCCCTTCTGAGTTACTCGATCACAGTGAAGCCTATAACATCATGACCCCCTTCTCCCCCCTCCGTTTGTATGATGTTATTTATTGGTGTAGGAACAACACGTTAGAGTTCTGATAGAAAAAAAATAATATTTTTTTTCTTAATGCTCAAGCTTAAACGTGCAAGCACATATTCTACTGAGGTTTTTTTTGACCAGCAGAGAGGAAACACCCATAAAATCTTGCAAGTCGCCATATATAACGTACCCTTTTTTTCCCCTTCATGTTCTGACGTTTATATGGATGGTCATATAATTCAGATTCACTTAAGACCAAAGATAAAAGTTTTAAGCAGGGGCTAATGGACAACATTTTGATTCTGGTTGTTTTCTGCTGCTAGTAGTTAATCCCTTGCTTTGGCTTATCTGTTAACACAACAGATGGCATCCATGAATGGGTCTCCTTATTGTGCAAGAGTTGAGAAGAAAAGATAACTTTGTCCTTTCCTGGCTAGCTTATGTTAATTAACCCCTCTTAAACCTTAACGTTTTTGGTCTTTTGTTTCATATGCATTCCAAAAAAGGTTTGTACTTTTTCACGTCCTTATGTACAGTTTGGGTTGTTTTTGTCACCTTTTTTATTTTTATTAATTTTTTTTGTATGGGCAGTGCAGGATGGGAAGCAGTCAACATGCAGGCACTGGTGTTTTAGGTCTTGGTTGCTTTTGACCACTGCTTTGTATATTCTGGTTCAGGCATATAAATAAAATCACATCTTTTTAAACTGAGGTTGTGTTTCTGTTTCTCATCTGACGTAAGTTTTCTGTGCGTCCTTGACGATAAGCATGCTCCTATTTCTTTTTTTCTTTTTTTTTTTCAAATTTATTAGTTAATTAGGTGATTTATTTTGGTGCTGCATACACTAGTGGGAAAATGTTTCCTGTAGTAAGTTCAGAAAAATTTAATTCAAGCACTTACCTGATTGATCCCTATCTTAATATTGCTTATTCATCCTTTCTACAATTTCCATTTTAATTGTTTTTTTTTAATAGCGTGTTCAGATAAACTGGGGGGAAAACTAGAGACAATATTAAGCTTTATTTACATGTTCAGCTTGTGTTCTGTTAAGATTTTCTGCAGAACAGTTCGACATTTTGTTACTTGCACTGAAAAAGCAGTAAGTCTGCCCCCTAGTGGCACGTGAAATCATACTTTTTGAGTCTCAAGTAGAGTCCACTTTAGTTCCTAATGTGTCTTCCTGATCTGTTGCCTGGTGGCCAAGCCAAAAAAAAAAAAGTAGATTTGGCTTGCTTGTCTCTTCTGTAGTGGGTGCTTCTCCGTTACAGTTGAGCTGTAGTCGTTCACACTCCAGTCTCAACATCCGCTCTGCCTGATAATGACAAGAACCACCGTCATCATTACAACCATCATGCCAGATCACATGGCAGCAGGCGGAAGAGTGTTTTATAATTTAAAAAAAAAAAAGCGTAGGGTGGCGTGACATGTTTGTGACCATCCCAGAGTATTCTGAGGATGTATTTTAACGGGTAAGTTTCAACGAGCGCATGCAGTCAACTCGAACACCGCTCAGCTGAGTAGAAAATTGAAAGCACATATTTGCCAGAAAGCCATGGTTTTTTGACTCTTGAATCTTTGCATCCGTCTGAGTAAAGTGTCAAGTTGCGTCCCAGAAACATGCACGTGGACAAGGGTGGTGGGTGGTTTTTTTTGGCTATTAAGTACACTACACTTAGCCTAATGCTAGTGTATGCAAACTAAGAAATTTGTAGACACATTCTCTGTTTTACTGTCTCACAGGCAGAAACAGAGGCCTGAAGTAACCCTTCGTTCACCCAAGCAAGTGACAGGTGACTGTTCGTTTTCTGTGGACAAGTGCGAAAACAGAGCCACGTTTTCAGCATCGAGTGAATTTGGATTTGAGATTTTGAAATGATCAATCCAAGCAGTTTGCTTGAATGATTCCTCAGACTGATATTTTGGCATGTGTGCTCCGATGTTTCTTCAGTTCCCCACTCAAAACTTTAATTCCCTTTTATAGTTCGATACAAAGATGTAAATGGTGGGAAAAAAACTGCAATCATGGTTTCATTTTATCCTTATATGTGACGTCTTACTAAATGTAAAGCTTGGAAGGAAGTATCTGAGATTGTTGGTGCATTTGTAGCTCGTACAGAATACTTTGCTAATCTGAAAACGAAGCTACCTGCAAGTGTGAACGTAGGGTGAAGCATCAGTGCTGATCCCCATGCACATTTACACCCGACATCTTCAATCATCTCTGTGTTCACAGACACTGAGCGCATCACTGCATTTTGATATGTGAGAGTGGTTTCTGTTTTATCATTGATTTTATTACACAGCTTTGGATTTAGAACGTTTCCTGTTTCCTTCTGTGTTTAAAAAAAAAAACCTGACTCAGAATGAACTCGGACGCTCTCACATATCTCCAACATTCATGATGTTTTGGCTGAACAGCATCATGAGAGGAAAGACAGGCTAATGAAATATGTGGATGTGTGTAGGCTTTGTTTTTCTATACCATGAGACTACAGTAAGTATGTTTACATATGCAAGGTAATCTGATGCTGGAAAAAAAAGATTTTTTTGCTGCATCGGTTAATAATCAGCTAATTTCAAAGGCACCTTCGGAAAACTAATCAAGTGCATCATCTTCAGTGCGTCACCTTTGTTTTAGGCATTTGTTTAGTTTTGTTGCAAAATTATATGAAGTAATTTGATATGAAGTAAAGCGATCATGGGGCCCGGATTGATTGCATGTTTGTGTTTATAAAAACACGTACAAAATTGAGAGCACCCATGAAAATGTGTCAACTGATTTACTGACAACTTTTACAGAGAATTATGTCTTTCGTATGAACAAAAAAAAAGTGCTTGCCTTAATGAAGGTGCACTTTGGGGTGTTTTTACTATAAATTGCTTAAATTTAAATTCAAGCACGTTTGTTTAGTACATGCAGCACGATTTATGAAACACAAGTCACTTTAATACAGTACATCCATGAAGAATGTACTAGAAATCTTTCCAGCAGATAAAGACACAATATAAATCTTATGTATTCATGAGGTAAGTCAAGATTATGTGTTGGATCTTAAAATGATGACAATATAACCACCGGCAAGTTGGTTTTCTTTTAGACCTCCGAATCCAACAGGACTGTGAAAAGTTAACTTAACAGACTAAATTTTTAGTTTCCGTTTCAATTTGGCTCTTCCAGGAGTCTCTTGGAGATCTGAACTCATCACAGCTTTTAAGACCAAACAGCACTCACACACACACACACACACTACCCTGTATGACACCATGTTTTCTAACCCTAGTGTACACGTGACATAATTCACGCAGTTATTCTTTGTAAATCGCCCGCAACAGGTTCACTGTTTAGCACGTGCTATTTTGGGAACGTCAGAAACCTGAGTGAGTCAATAATCAAATTTCTTTTGAAATAAAAATGGAATGCACACGTCTACAGTGATTTTCCAACTGCGACAAGCCATAAAAATTCGACTTTACTGCAACGTGTTTTGTAACATGGGACAGTTATGTTTTAGGGAGTTCTTATTGTTTTGGGATTTCACAAAATGGGTAAACGGCTGATATTAGATTAACAGTATTTGTGGAATAATGTGATTATTCAATATAATATGCAACCTAGGTGTCATGATCTAAGAAACAGTATCGCAGTAACCAACTTAATCACCTACAACTGCCAAAATCAGATAATTAGATCAGATTATCATTGTGCATGTGAACACACTTAGTGTATAGAAAGGGAATCAAACATGCCTTGGATAATAAAAAATGTTTACAAGTTTACAAAACATTTCTTACATGATGCCAGTGATTAGTGCTGTGTAAAAAGTCATATGCATGTATATGTATGTTTACAGGCCTCTATGAGTGTGTGTGTGTGTGTGTGGTGAATTTATATGTGCACCAGTAGTGGTTGGCTCTCACTCTGCGAGCGCTCACCCTCCGGAGGTGGCAGCTGGTACACCACACACAGCGAGGAGTACAGGCAGCCCACAAATGACATGAGGCTCGCAAAGTACATCACGCCCTGAGCCCCGCCCACCAGTGAGGTCAGAGGTCCCATCGCCACAGAGACCAGGATCTGAGCCAGGAAATACTGGCAGCTGAGAAGAGAGATGTCCATCCCCATGCCCCTCCTGGTGCCGTCCTCAGTGGAGCCACAGAACTACGACAGAGTGCACACAAAATGTATTTCAATTACATTTTATTCAAATGATGCTATTTTAATCAATAGTTTGTAATAGTGAGACATTTCAATTGTGAAATCTGACCTATTTGTACTTGTATATCATTTGCTAGCATTATTTTATTTAAACAGGAATGTTCTCACACCATTAGAACTAACACTAAATAGATCGAATACATAATATTCAGTCAGCTTCAGCGACACTCCCATTCAGGATGCTTTCGAAGTTCGTACTGAGTGTAGTCGCCCGACATGAAAGAGGTTTCATTTCAAAGAGGAAAAGCAAGTATTAGTTTGCAGGGCGAGGCTCATTAGAGATTAATGCTTGGATGTATGTTGTCCACAAATGCAACCTAAGTGCCATGAAAATGGGCTGCTGCATTTTTAATATCTTATTTCGTGAGGTCATGTGGTACCAACGTCCATGTTCACTGGTCACAGTGAAAATAAGGAGGGATAGTGTTGCTCTGTTTTATGCAGCACTGAGAAATTGATGTTCTTGAATCAAATTTCATTGGGAAACAAATTGGGTTTGTGATTTTAACATGATTTTGTTTTTGCAACCCTTATCAAACATACATTGTATGGAACAAGTATGTGCACCCCTGACCATCACACCCATTTGTATATGTTGAATATCCCATTCAAGATTTAGTCCTCCTTTGCTATTATAATAAGATCTACCGTACTTTTCTGGGATGGATTTACGAGATTTTGGAATGTGGCTTTTTCAGCTACAAGAGAGCTACTGAGGTCTGGGGTGCAGCTGGTGTTCCAGTTCATCCCAAAAGTATTCAGTGGGGTTGAGTTTGGGCAAGCACGGTGGTGCAGTGGTTAGCACTGTTGCCTCACAGCAAGAAGGTTCTGGGTTCGACCGGGGCCTTTCTGTGTGGAGTTTGCATGTTCTCCTCCTGCCATGGCCGAATGGTTAGAGAAGCAGCTTTGGAACCAAAAGGTTGCTGGTTTAATTCCCTGGACCAGCAGGAATGGCTGAAGTGCCCTTGAGCAAGGCACCTAACCTCCAACTGCTCCCCAGGCTGCTCTGGGTACGTTGTATGTTGCTCTGGATAAGAACGTCTGCTAAAAGCCTGTAATGTAATCTAATCTAATCTCGTCTCCTGAGGAGCTGTCCCCCACACCTCTTTTTTTTTTTTTAATCCAATGAAGTCGTTAGGTCAGGAAACATTACATACAATCTAAAATTAGCTAAAGTAGCGCTTATTGGATGTCAGAGTTTTAAAAATTTAACTAAAGTTGAAATCGCAAATATTTCATACAAGAAATCTGTGATGCGAAACTGCAAATTTCTTTAGTTTCTAACAAAACCCTCATGCGACTCAGCCTTAAAAGGTGCAGTTTGCTATTTTTAATTTATATTCGTAATAATCATCAACTGTCGTACGTAATAATTATCCAATTTTAAAGAGCTGATTTGCAACACGGCCAGGAATTTCACAAGTCTCCGCTTTTCAGGTTTGTGTTTAAAATATTTCTGGCCTGGAAATTAGCTCCTCCTCCAGCTTCTGTTTTTCCGTAAAGTGGGTGGAGTCAGCGCAGGGCTAATGGGAAGTGCATCAATGTTTTGACGGCAGCTGTAATTTACTGCACAGACAGCAGAGGGCGATAAACGATAAAGCGCTTCTTTAATGGAAAAGTTAAAGGTGCTAAAGGGTGGCTAGCAGCTTCTTGTAATCTTAATTACCAAAAATGGATCAGTAGTGTATTTCTACTTCACAGAACCTCTGGTTAACGATTACAGTACAGAGGTTATGGCTGTAGGAGGAAAACTGATTAGGGTAATGTGAGATTAACTGACTCTGCTTCAGCTTTGGTCAAGAGTCACGACACGGCACTTTTCTCTTGGCCTGAGGAACTGAATTAGCATGACTAGCATGGGTTTAAGAGCATTCACTTCCCACAAGGCTTTTCACTAAAAGGAGGACTAAACAGCTTAAATGTATAAATGGAAGTAATTAATATTCCCCAAAAATATTACATTCAATTTCAACATACGTGGTTATTAAAATGCTTAAATTGCACGATTCGTGAGTTTTAATTAAAAATAAAACTAGTGAGTCACATCACTCCCCACCTCATCGTCCCAGCGCCGTCTCCTCCTTTGGCAGATAGTGTGTGTGTGTGTGTGTGTGTGTGTGTGTAAAAGAGTCCTCAGTCATCATCGAGCACCTCGGCCTTGACGTCATTGCCGCCCCTGCCCTGCTGTGACAGCGCCAGGATCGAGTGATTGACCGCCGCCATCTCCACCGCCAGGCTGATGGGGTCCTGGTGCTCGCTCGGTCCCATGCTCTCATCCTGGTGGGGGAGGGGCGACAAGACCAGGATACAGCCGTCAGTCTGAAGCCAATCAGCTTGATGCCCCGCCCCCACTGCTTGAGCCCAGCCCCGCCCCCATGGGATGCTCCAACCAACCAGAGAGCAAAGTTGGTACCTAAAAACGCAAGAGTGGCCTTTTAGGGTGGTGTTTTCTTTTCCCACTGCACTTTCAAAGACGGGAAGTGGCCCAAGCAGGAACCAACAGAACAAATAACTAAGCATTGCTCTGTTTTTCCACAAACGTTTTTTTCCGATTGTGGATGCGAACAGGATGGACTCCCTCATCATTCTGGATGTCAATCACAGAACGAAGGTTGTCTGTCTAATTGTTTCGCCCGACATGGTAACAGCAGAGCTTGGATTTGCCTGATTAACGGTTTTATTTGAGCTTTTATTGGCCGAGTTCAAATTCTTGATGAAATGCAAGTTAGAGGTTTAGAAGACCATGTTCTAAAGCGCAGCATTTTGGTACAGTGTGCAGTGGAAAAAGTCACACTTGATCCATCATGAGGCCTTGAAAGCTTTTGAAGCTAATGGGAATGTAAGTCAAAAGTGTGATCCAGCTCAAGGCATGTCCTGCGTATGTGGAAGGGGGACGACATGTTCACTCTGCTAAAACCAAAAGCCTCTGTGGCCACGGCGCTCTTTTCACTTTTTTTTTCTCTTTTCAAAAACAAATAACCTCAATCAGTTTTGTTACAGTTCCTCAATTTGTCTTTTATAGTTTGCGCTAAAACTAAAAACACGAGGACAGTGGAGGCTGGAAATGTTATGAGTAATTATGTATTAAAAGGTATGAGTTAAATTCCTTACCGTCCCTAATCCCGGCTCAGCGCCCGGCTCGCTGAAGTCGTTGCCATCGATCTCGTCGCTGTTGGAGTGACCGCCTGGACTCTGTACATCGATCCCATGAGTCTCCAGGATTGCTGCTTCTTCGAAAACAAACAGACCTTGCCATAACACATCAGAGGTCAGAGTCGATTCGGACGCACAGCATCCACGTGCATGTTTCCACCGATTTACTTAATGTGTGTTTTATACACAAATGCATCAGGATTTTAATGATCATAAATTAAAAGAGCAGCTTGTAATTTTCAGAGCTATAATAAAACTACTAATGAGATTTTCTCTTCCTGTTCTGTTAAAATTACATTTTCCCAATACATTTCCTTTTAAGGGAAAATGGAGCGGGGATCATTTCTGGGCCAGAAAAATGCAATAAAAAAAAAAAAGTTATCCAAATTCACTGCAAATCCAGTCTAATCCTGTGAATCTGTGTTTATCTTTAAACTATTATAATTATTACTTTTAATGTATAAAATAATTATGAATTTAAAAGTTACAAACCGCTCCTTTAAGCAATAAATTCAAAGAAGTGAATTATTACTTCAAAAGAATTAAATCATTTTAGAGTACTGCATTAAAGATGAAGAAGTAAAGTTTGTGCTTTTATTGAAGGAACAGGAGAAGAGCGGACGCGTTTTTGTAAACCCGCCCGCAGGGCTTCAACGTTACCTATATTGGCTCGTCTCTTAATCTCCTTTCGCCGGTTAGCAAACCAGTTGTACACTTTTAGAGACGTAACCCGCTCTAGATCAGAAAGCTTCTTTCCTAAACATTAGGACATTGTAGAAGTTCAGAAGCGAGTTTCATGATTTTGGTCTGCATTTATAAAAGGCTGGACTGACTATCAGGCATCACCTCACCTGGCTTTTGTATCACAGCATTGCAGGCGTTGGCGATTTCCTCCCGCTTGGCCTCATCAGGATACTGGTTGTCGTTAAAATAACTGAAGTGACATCATAATAATGAAACAAAAAACACTGAGCCAGACTTGTTAATAAACTCAACAGGTGCAGTGAGTCCTGTCCCTGAGGTGAAACTCCTGATTCAGCTCGTTAGCTAATTACTTAAACGCTTAATTATTTGAACGCGGTGTGTTACATCAGGGAAAAGACTACACTAAAATTCTCCGACCCTTACCTCTCCATGACAGCGAGACACTCTTTCCTCCAAGTGAAGCGGCTGCCACGGCGCAGACGGAAGCTCCCGGGGCTGCAGTTGATGGGTGGAGCGCTCTGGTGCCACTCAACAATGTCCTCCAGTGCTATGGGGGCGGGTCTCATAGCCAGAGTGGCGCCTGGGACGACAGAAACGATCCTGCATCAGCTGTATAGCTCTGAGCGTAGGTGAGATTATGTGGTTGCTCTGGAATCATCTCCATCTTACGTCCATCCGTCAACATTTACATTCATTTGGCGAACGTGACTGTTTTTTTTTTTTTTTCTCCTTTAGGCTCCACCCCTAATAATTTGAAGTCAGAACTGACCAAAAAGCTAGCAGGCAAGCTACAGATAAGCCTCTTAGCTCCAGCACACCGACCAAGTCTTAGATAATTGCATACAGTTTGTGGAAGTGAAATGATTTGTAAAATATATCAAACTCCTCCTTTTAATAGTGTAAACCAAGAGTCACAGGTTGTACAGTGTCTTACAAAAGTATTCGTCCCCCTTGGTGTTCGTCCTGTTTTGTCGCATTACAAGCTGTAATTAAAATGGATTTTTGGAGGGTCAACACCATTTGATTTACACAACATGCCGACCACTTTAAAGGTGCCAATTGTTGTATTATTGTGACACAAACAATAAGATGAAAAAACAGAAATCTAAAGTGTGCATAAGTATTCACTCCCTTTCGTATGAAACCCCTAAATAAGAGCTGGTCCAACCAATTCACTTCATAAGTCACATAATTAGTTGATTAAGA
>JAOBAM010000019.1:2545917-2557037 GCA_025212355.1 Notarius kessleri
CTGTTTGGCGAGTTACTTTGGAAGGGAACTAGTCCGGCTGGCTGGTGAAAAAAATATATGAATTTCGAGCCCTGATAGCTTATAACAATATGAGCATTTATTTACCTTTACTTGTCTCATTTGGTGCCAGTTTTTAAAATCGAGAGAGGAAAATATAGGAAGTTGCTAATGTTCCCTGTCAGGTTTCGTTGACACACGACTAAATTTTGCCAGTATAACAACATGCTCGCTAACAATATCATGCATGTTCTCAGATGGTTTTTATGACTCATTTTTTGTGAACACATCCTCTACTAAAACGCTATCGCCATCAGGTACTTAAATATACTGTAGGTGTGTTGTAAACATAGGTGTGTTAGGACCTGTATTATCTGTTTACAGTGGATATTGTAGTCTTCTACTAAACTTGAATGCTCCACCTTTAGTATATTTATTTCTTGTCATACTGCAAAGGGCATTATTAACTAAGGGAGGAATGGGATTATTCATGAATACCAAGTGACGTTCATTATTCAGGACTGTGTGTAAGATGGTGGGATTGGTGTGAATTCATTTAACAGGTGCTTTTTGATCCAAAGTGGCTTACGACTGAATCAAAATCCAAACAATTCAGGATTAAGATTGGCTCTCTGGAATTTTTTGGATTTCGAGCTCACAGCCTTCTGGTTATGAGTAATAGAAACTAAATTACTGAACAGCCAGCCACTTCCCCATCACTAATGAAGCTAGTTAGAGAATTTTACATATACAGTGACTGTGTTCACCACTGAGATCCATGATGGAAATGCAAATCTAGACACCGCAGAACATCAGTTTCAATGTGATTTCGTTGAAGACTGATTTGTAGCTTCTGTATCTAATGCAGTCGTCTTGTCTTTTTCAGAATCCAAATTTAAAGCACTATGGAGGGAGGAATGAAGTGTGTGAAGTACCTGTTTTTTTTCTTCAACTTTATCTTCTGGGTAAGTCTTAAGTTAAAAAAAAAAAACCTTTCTTGACGCAGCACTAGTCATTGCAACGCTAGCGACCCTTTCCCTCTGATTCATACCTTTGTGTGGCTTCATAGTAATAACATTGGGAAATGTTTATAGATAGCCGTCTTGATGAATTCACATCCTTTTTTTTTGGTTTGCAGTTGCTGTGAAAATGTTGACACAGTCCCATTCCGTTTCAGTTTGACACCACCCATATGATTCTGTAGAAGGATGATTAAATTTCCTGTGATATCTTGAACCTGGATGGCTGAAATAATACTCCAGAGACACGAACACGGACGATTTTTTTTTAAAAACCTTATTCTAAGGTAGAATATTCTCAAAAATTTTTGAAATAACGCAACTGAGGGTGTTGTGGTGGTGTTTTTTTTTTTTTTTTTCTTATTTTCGGAAGTGGAAAACCATTCGCAATAACCCACTTCTGTCACGCCTGTGTTGAAATAGTTGGCTAGACTGTTGCAATCGGATTTTATTTCATTGGATGTTAGACTACAGGGCTTATTTAAATTGTGAACTAGGATCACAAATGGAAAAATTGCCTTTGAAAGCTCAGTGCCTGTTAATTATTACAAAGCTCGCTTATTTCCATTTTGGCTTGGACTTGGTTTTTCGTGTTTGATTTACCTTCAGCTTTTAAAACGAGTCCTTTCAGGAAAAGCCCACTCAGTAGGGCTCGATCAGCTTGTTACTACAGTAGAAGGAAGTACATATTAAATGTCAGGCTGAGCAATGCGTCAGAGTTTCCCAACAGCAGTGTATGACCATGGGTTTTTTGTTAAGTTTATGAGTAACAGAAATGTACGAACTGCTGGTTGTCAGTAACGAAAATAAGTGTTGTGTTTAGAATGTATTGGTCAGGGTTTTAATTAACTCTCAGTAACTTGAAAAGGACTTTCTGCTCATAACATTGGCACGATGGAGAGCAGAAGCCAAAGTCACGGTCACTGTAAGACGCAATAAGGTCCAATTGTATTTCAGAGAAAAATATTGAGCCAATCATATTTCATCTTCAACGGACATAATACGTTTTCTTGTCCACAGTGTTTGATGCGCTGAAGGTAAATGTGCAAAGTCATGTGCTGTTGAGATAAACGTCCACGTTTTTCAAATTTGTAATTGAACGGCCCATTCTGTAATTGCGGGTACACTTCAAGTGTTGACTCTGTTATCGTTAAACTGGACAATCCATTAACTGAATTGATAAGAGTTGACATTTTCCACCATTTTTGTGTCTTAACTCGACACGCTAAGCTCAAACTAGCTACCGTATAGCATGTATAAAAACAGAATTTTATGGATTTTAATCCCATTATTGTTTTTTTTTTAAATGACAGAGGTTCACTCTGATATCACAAGAACGGAGTTGATGAATAATTAACCACCTGCTGGTGTAAAATCCTCAACATTTTGTTCAAATGAATGAGAGAAGAAACAGAACACTCCCTCCTTCACTGCCTTTCTGAAGTTTCTTGCCAGAGGAAGTGACATCACTTCCTTAATAGAACAATTAATGAATTTATCTCCACGTGGCCCTAAACTCTCCGCTATTTTTTTCCTGCTTCACCATGACCCAATTCAAGATACTACCCATGTGTCATGCATCACGTGGTGGGCTTTCCCCGTTCGCGCAAGGCATTGTGGGATACAAATTGAAACAGGAGAGAAAAATGGAGGACGTGAGTGTGCGAATGAAACATGAAAGCGCGACTACAGTAACGGAAAGTAAGCGAGAAGAAAAGACGTTATGTTCTATACAAAGGAAAGGAAACGCAGGACCAAACTAATAAATCTGGGCGCTCAGCGAGCACCTCGGTGTGATCAGCTGTTCGTTTAGCGACAGAATGATGGAACTGTCAGTGCACGCTCAAAGGGAAACCTGCGCATGCGCACACGGACTTCCTCTGTCTGCTTGACTGCATGAAGGGAGCGATTTCATGCACATTATTTGCTTTAATCCACTCAACTTCCCAGCCACAGATATTTTGTCAGATATTACAGAAATAAACATTTCAGAGGGAACTAAATTTCACTAATTTTATGAAATCGAAAGGCCGTCTCGCTTTGATAAAGGCTTACATTCTTTATTGAACATTACAAATCAGAAGAGCATGGTTTAACATAACTGTACTCAAATCAGACTATTTTCACAACCACTATAAACAACCCCCAGTCAAAGCCTTTGTGCGCACATTGCTGTCTCTCAGCTCCATGTTTTGGGGTTCGATCCGGAGTTTGGGTTAGTTTCTGTTCAGGTTCTCCCCGTGTCCATATGGCGTTCCTCCCAAAAACATGCCAGTAGGTGTGAATTGGCTATGCTGAATTGCCCCGGTGGAGTGACCATGTGTGTTGGTGCCCTGTGATGGCCTGGCTTTCCCATTCAATATGTATTCCCACTTCACACTCTGGTAACACCACCGTCCTGACCAGGATAAACTGTTCTCTATGTGGGTTTCCTCTGTACGTGCCATCAGATGATCTGGTGAATGCCTGCATGATTTCCTGCCCAGTATTCCCCAGATAAAATGGTTACTGACGAATTAGTAGATGACTGAGCTGGCTGGGACATTGTTGTTCGACTCCCGCCAACCAAGTTCTATGATGGAATCCCCAGGAACACCGCTGGAGGGGGCGTCCAAAAATGAACTGGCGCCAAACAATTTAAGAGACTTGCAACTAGTTGGTAGAGGATGGAAAGGTGCAATAACAGTGGCTGTGGACCAAAAGTGCGACTGCCTCATGCGCCACAAGACGCGGGAGCATCTGTGTCTAAGTAAGATGAACTCATACTAAAAATACAGAAGTTGGGGGGGAAAGCCAGTGCTCAATCATGTGCTTACTCATCCAGTGTTTCCAGTTTTACGAATAACCTTGGAATGTCCGGAATGCTTGGTATGAGGTGTGCTGCGGGAACATGCATCCCTCTTAACCTCTCATCTACCATGCAGCGGAGTGAGCAGATGTTTCACAACATACACAGCCAGAGTGTCCAGGTTGCTGACGAGCAGTACGTTGGTGCTGAGAACTGTAGGAAAGACGCACACCAGGAGCCCACACAACAGTCCTGTCATTAGTTCTCCTCTCAGGCAGGGACTTTCCCTTACAGTCTGCCAAAGCTGGCTCTTGTGAGGGTGCGGGCCCGTGTAATGCGGTTGCAAAACGAGCGTGACACTCTCTCTTTTTAATTTACAGCCGTCAGCCAGCTCTGTTTTCAGAGATAATGGCTCCGGCTTTCCGTGAGCCCATCGTCGCTTATTATGCGAGATGTGAATGGCGCAGCTGCTCGCTGTCTTTTCTGAGTCAACATTGCAATTGTGCAAAACGCTCGCAGCAGGAATAGAGGGCACCTTGGGCATGGGTGGATGCGTTTGCAGTTGTGTTTGTTGGACAGTGTCAGAGTTCTCTGGGCATTTCAGTAGGTCTGGATTAACAGTTCTGGGGGTCAGCTTTGCTACGGTTAAGCTCAGAACTGCAGTGAATGCTAGCAAGACAGCAGCAGCAGGTAGCGCCCAAATTAGTTGCCTGCTAACTGGTGACGAAGCTGTGAGGAGGCAGGGAAGGCACGTGGAGAGCAAGCTGCCGCTTTCCAGGCAGGATCTCACCATCACCAGCTCCTGCCTCCAACTAAACCCAGCATATGTCCCACACATGAACCACAGCATGAGGCAACCAAGGAAACCTAAAGCTTTTAAGAACTCCGCATTGTTCTCTTTCTGTTCCCGTCTTATCTCCCAGGCATCTCCATGAACATCCTTTAAAAGCAACACATCCTCTTGAGCTTCCATTTCATCCATAGTTGAGGTCACGGAATCTCTGCCCCATAAGAGACGAACCAGCAATTCCACAGCCACCAGCAACGGGGTCAGCATCATCACTGCCTCGTACGTGTCGCTGAGGAACAGCATGAAGCGCAGGGCAATGACATCTGAAGACGGGTGAAAAGATATCGGTCTGGGTGCAGTGGACCAGAGATACACCAGGAACACTGGAAGAACATGAACGAAAGGTGATGAACATGAGCAGGATGGAGACAGGAAACAGCAATGTGATGATCTTTAGAAACGTGCTTACTGGTGATGGAGAGATCGGTGAAGAGTAAGAGGCAAACGCAGCACAGGCTGACGGAGGAGATGGAATCTTTGAAAGCAGGAAGACACAGAACGCTGCACAGCACTTTACATCCACACAGAGCGATCGTCGCCTCCAGGATGCCGTCCATCCTTGGCCCTGAAGAACAAGATTAAACAATCATTCAAGAGTCCTTTGTGGTTAACAGGTCTCGCTTTTGGGTTCTCCACAGCTATAAACTGAAGAACTTTGATATTTTATAACATCTAGATAATATTAAGACAGTTCCAAATGAGATCGCAATCTAGTAATGGTCAGAGCGTTTCATCCTCAGATGCTCCACCCAAACCTCTAATGCTTCAGACTCGTAAATACTGCAGTCTGATTTGGCTTTCCTGATTTCCATGCTGTGAAAAACTGACATTGTACTGTCGAACAAAACATAAGCGCTCGATTAGGAAAAAGAAAAGTTCAGGGTGTCTCAAGTGTAAGTTATTCCAGAGTTTATGTAGTTCGAAACAGAAACCTCAAGTAAACAATATAGCAGGGTTGGGTAATATGGCAAGAAATATTCCATCACAATACTGAAAGTCAGGATATACATTATGAGCTATAATTGAGGTTTTATTGCATGGACAAATTTTTTTTATTTTCCCCAGCCTGTATAAAAATTGAAGTGTTTCATGAACAAAATGCTGAGGAAATTGGGCAATTCCTACAAACTCTTTTAGTGCCTGGTCACTTTTTATAAAGGCACCAAAACCTGACCGTGATCCTTGGTTAAGGATGTCAAGCTGTTCTTCGCTGCTTATTAACTGAGCACGAGGTCTTTACCTCAGCAAAGACTGAGCAAGTGAGGTTAATAAGGAGTTTATTATATGGCTTTTTTTATTTTCAAGATTAAAACAGATGCTCATAACAAGGCGTGACACTGCTTTCTGTCACATCATATTTGTAGTGTAGTTACGCAAACAGCACAGAATAAATGGCTGGCGGTTTCAAAACTGAATTTGTTAGTGGTTTGAGTGCTCTTTGTTGCTCATTTCTTGAATAACCTGGTGACTGTTCTTGATTTCCAGTTCATTTTTTTTGGCAACATTGAAAACTGGTCCCTTTGGTGAAAAGTCTGTAATCGCCCATGGGCATTACAGGAAAATACTGCCCACCAAGGAGCCAATTAGAGCACATGGTTTTACCAGAAGTCATTTGTGCCATATACTAAGCCATGATATTACCCAGCGCTATGCAATAAAGTTGTGTTCAAATAAATAGCAGTGCGTTAATTTAGCTTTTATTTCCGTATTTCAAATGTAGCAGAAACATTACACATTAAATTCCAAATCGGCACATTAAGTTTTATCAAGTCTGTTACAGGAAGCAAAGAAAAGGAATATTGATCCGTTTTTTTTTTTTTTTTTTTAAACAGTTTTCACATTTTTCTCTTCAAACTGAACTGGTTGCCGAACTATCGTTTTTGATAACTGCTTTACATCTGCGTTGCTTCAAGTCGACCAACGTCTGGCACCTATAAACAGGTATTTCAGCCCAGGATGAACCAAGAGCAATCTGCAGTTCCTGTAAATTTTTGGGTTTTCCTTCAGAAACTGCATTTTTAACGTCACCCCACGGGGTTGAGGTCAGGGGATTGAGCCGCTACTCCATTACCTCACTCCTTTTTGTCTGGAACAAGGATGCTACTGGCTTCCTCGTGAGTTTGGGGTCGTTGTCTTGTTAAAACACCCATTTCAGGGGCATTTCCTCTTCAGCATACAGCAACATAAGCTCTTCAAGTATTTATGTATTCAAGCTGATCCCTGGGATACGATAAATGGGTCCAACAATGCAGTATGAAACATCTCCATACCATGATTTTGGCGCCACTTGTGGCTTGAATTCAGAACCTGGGGGTCATTTCATGTACGGTCACTGACTGACTGAATATAAAGACCCAAAAAGAAGAATTTTACTCTTAGAAGTCCGTAGAATGTTATTTCACATCTTTTTGGGCCAATCAGTGTGTTCCTCAGCGATTTAACAGATTCTGCACATGCTGTTTTTTCCAGCAATGATGCTTCTTGCAGAGAGCTGAGCTTTGATCAAACATCTGACTAACAGTACTTACAGGCCATTTTAGATCGTCTTTGATCTTTCTGGATGCGATATTTGGCTGAATCTTTGCCATTCTGACTATTCTTCGATCTGTTTTAACGAGAGTTGCTTCTGGGTTTTTGTTGCCATTTTAAAGCGTTTGAGAATTTTCGCTGAGCGTCCGGCCATTTGCTGCACTTTGTACGTTTTGTCCTCTCCAGTCAACTTTTTAAATCGAATTACGTTGTTCCTCTGAATAACATTTGGAATGGCCCATTTTGCTTTGCAATTCAGAAGGAAATATTTCATCATGGTGTGTGAAACATTTGCTTCCTTTCTTCCTTAAGAAAGGACAATGATACACTTTTTTTTTTTTCACAGAATGAATGAGTACATTCTCAACTCTACACTGCTATTATTTTGGACTCGCCCCTTTCAATGAATGAGGCAATTACCCAGAACAAGCAGCATGCATGTCATGACAGTTTGGTCTGCTTCTCTATTACACTACAATGTCTAATAAGGAAATTATTTCCCATGCAGAAATATCATGACTACTAATAAGTGGTTCATCACTGATGATCTGCTGTGAATTTTTTTTTTTTAACACAACTCTATAATCAGCTTTATACAGGCAGTGTATTGATAAACTACAAGACTCGCTAGCACTGTCTAGTCAACCTCCCAACAAGAAACACGAGAGCTAGAAGTATGTGGACAACTGACTTTCACACCCATATGTCATGGTTCTTCAGACTGTTGAAGGATACAGTCGTATGGGGGGGACGAGATATGGGCGCAAGTGACAACGAATGCCTAATTTCCATGTTTTCCCACATGTATATTAGTTCTTGAAAAATTTGTTTTCTTAGCAAGCCTGTGTTAAACAAATCTGGCCCTTGTCTGGGGACAGAGACTGACGTAATAACTGTGTGGGGCCTTTTGACTTTCTAGTGGCAGTGATGTACGGTAAACAGGAGCGAAATCTGACCAAAGTAGTCAGTTGGATCCCTTGGATGTGAATGAATGATCTACACGGTGTAAACAGTTGTTTTGAGATCCGATCACCCAAGACGCATTTTAAAACCAAGCGTACTTCTGGGGAAGCCATGGCCTAATGGTTAGAAAAGCAGCTTGGGACCAAAAGGTTGTGGGCTTGATTCCCTGGACCAGCAGGAATGGCTGAAGTGTCCCTGAGCAAGGCACTTAACCCCCAACTGCTCTGGGTGTGTCGGACATTGCTCTGGATAACAGCGTCTGCTAAATGACAATGTAATGTCAACACGGCCTAAAAGATTCTCCAGGTATAAAAGTTCCTTTAAAGTTCAGAAGTTGTTCCCCGTAGAACCTCTTTAGGAAGCTAAAAGCATTAATCACCCCAAGACCCGTTGAAGTCGAGTCAGGTTAGATTGGATGGTGGTGCTCTTCAAAAATAAGGACAAATTTGAAGCCCTGGTGTGGAACAACTCGAGTTACTCAGCAGTGTTTACGAACAAAAGAATTCATGAATGTGCATAAAACTGCTGCTGGTGCTACTGGTATTAAAATTCCACAAATAAAACCTGTGTGAAATCTGAGCTGTTGGTTTCTGAGCCATCGTTTCTCCTGGATGCGACATTTTTTGAGCCTACTAAGTTATTACTGTTCCCGTATATATGGCAGAAAACAAAAACCTACTTTTCTTGCTCTGCGCAGTACCTTCATTGAAAATTGGTCCTTATTTATGAATCCGTCCTCTGCTTTTATTAAGTGAGGCAAGTGAATGACAGGAATATGGTGGTTATTTTAAGAAATTTCAGGTATTACCTGTTTGCTTTCTTAGCCACTCAATCATGTGCCACAGCGTGGGGTTTTTTGGTGTGTATATCAGAGCGCCTGAAAGGACATGGTGCAGTTTATTTTCATATAACCACATTTCCTGTGTGCAGACTTTGATGTCTAATAGCTGTAGCTTACACTTACTTATATACACAGCTATGGGCCCCCCCCCCCCAAGTATGTTGTGCAATTAATGCTGTACGTTAACTTTTTTCCACACAGCACTGGTGCTACAGAGGGTGAGTTTTGTAGCACGAGTATAAAATGTCTATCATTTAAACAGGTGTGCGTGTGTGAGGGAGGGAGAGAGAGACTGGCAAAGGATATGAAATGTTGCATACAGGGCAAAAGCCAAACCTTAACAGAGGTTTTCAGGCATATCTGTAACCTTCCCTGTTTCGCCCTTATTTTCATTTGGTGGTTCTTCTGGAGTTTCTTCCTCGTGAGCTCATTTGGGGTTTTGTTTAGCACCAAAATACCGCTTCATTTTCTCATCATCCAACTCCGTGTTGGAAAGCTACTGCGGAAGTGTCAAGGTTGCTTTATATTAACTGAAGCTTAACGACAGCTCAGGTGTGGCAAGCTGAGCTATACCAACATGGCAAAGGCCGTTTACTATAGACACCATTTTTTAAATGATTTTAATTCAAAGTCGATCATCTGAGTGATCAGTATAACAGTCAGTCGATTAGATACAGAGGTTAAAAAAAAAAAAAAAGTTCAGTTGGATATTAAACAGGAACCTGTGATCATGACTCTCACTGCTCCAAAACTAGTTGGCCAAAAAAGAAAGGTGATCTATATAACACAAAACAGCTGTCAATAGTGGGTGAACGTTCATCTTTGTGTGTTTGCATAGTTTGCTGTGTGTGTGTTTACATCACCATCATACAGAAAAGCTTCTCTAGCTGCACATCACCTTGGCCTTCAGCATGTACAAATCAGTCAACACGTGCAATTCCACACACACATTACATTAAAAATACTTTGGCCTTTAGGTTTATTTAGACTGCAGCATGAAGATCTGTTGTGCTTGAGCTTCAGAAATTATCTGGAAAAAACATAGCTGTACTTGAAGAGCCCCACTACTGAAAAGCTGGTTGATTCAGAAAACAGCAACATTACCACCACACTCCTAAACAAGACCATCAGTGACTGGGCAAATCTGAGTAGAAGTTACATGGACCCTAGGTGCCCCTACCTTCATGCCAGAAAGAATCAAAATCGGTGAAGAATTGAGAGAGAAGAAGTGATTTTTGGGAACTGTGGACGATGCTGGACAACACCACATGATGGCATAAACGCATCACCTGTCGGCCAGATGAGCTAAAAACATTTAAACTAGTAATGGTTACTTATAGCAAAGTTCCTGCCCAACACTGCCACGAGTCACAGAGGAAACCGGGACGGTTTGCTTGGAATTGTGGGATTTGGTGTTGCATGTATGGACAGTACGCAGACAAGGACATGACTAAGTCACGCAAAAATCTACAACTACTAAATAGATTAACGTGACACAATTGATTGCCTCATAAGCACACAAGCAAGCATCTCCGTTTCTCGCACAGACGCACAAAACCGTATGCTGTGGTCACCATTGGTGGTCTCAGTTTTTTCCATAGCTGTATATGCAGCATTCTGTGTATGCCAAAGATTTTTAATCCTTGCTGTAAATCATCGTCTTCCGGCTGCTCCTGATCGTTTAGAGTTGCCACAGCAGATCTGTTCCACACATTTGATCTGGACACCAGATGCCCTTCCTGACGCAACCCTCTCCCATCTATCCAGGCTTGGGACCAGCAAAAAGTATGCACTGGCTTGTGGAACCCAATCTGCATGTCTTTGGACTGTGGGAGAAACCAGAGCGCCCGGATGAAACCCACGCAGACACGGGGAGAACATGCAAACTCCATACTGAAAGGCCCCGTCAGCCGTGGGGTTCAAACCCAGAACCCTGCTGCTGTGAGGTGGCAGTGATGACCACTATGCCACCCATTTTTAATCCTTGTTGTAAAGGCTAAGCTTTAATTTCTCTCATGTACATCTGTCCCAAGAGAATCCAGTACTGTTAGTACTGGAACTGTGGGTGGTAGAAGAGAGCAACTGGACTTGCTTGAAGATTCTTGAAGACGTTTCACCTCTCATCCGAAAGGC
>JAOBAM010000019.1:2673914-2684191 GCA_025212355.1 Notarius kessleri
TCCAGTGAATGTGGAGAGAATAAAACAGTTATTCCACTCAATCTCGTCATACATGGCTTATAGACAACTCGGTGCTATGCGCCTCGTCAGCTCTCAGCTCATGTACGACTCGATTTAGTGGAATAACTGTTAATTATATATCATCTAAAAAAAAAAAATACACTATATTCATAAATAAAAAAAACAGTACTGATTCTCAATGTAAGCGAATGCACCTCCAGGAAGAAAGAATTGCTCATTCCTTAATTTGAACTTTTTCCTATAACCAGGAATGTGTTTCCTGTAATGTGACAGAACAAAAGGCATTTGGATTTGGGTTAATAATGACTAAACGCAGAGCCAAAAAGCCGCGGCTGTGCAAAAGGATCCGAGCCAAGACAAATTCTCCCAACTACCACAGCAGGAAGAAAGCGTACAAGTGCATGACTGGCGCATTTTAAGGGCAAAACGCTCAGGATGTCGTGCACATACCGTAGTTTGGAATCAAGACACCAGACAAATTTATAGAAATTTAATCAGGGCTTAAAGCATCGATATACAGTACAACTGTACTTTGGGAGACAAGGTACTCATTTTGTTCAATTCAATGAGAACGGCCATGACGACGAGCAAAATCGTCATGAAAGACATACTGGTCAACGCCAACCGATGCACGTCAGGGCTCTGAGGGTCGCACGCGTCTTTGTATAAAACACAGTGAAACCCAAACTAGAACTGTAACCTTACAAAAATAAGAATAGAAGAAATTAATACTGATATAAATTACAGTTTTGCTAACAAAGCGTAAAAGATTCACAGTTATATGGTTCCAACAAATGAAGGTCAGTCTCTCCTGATGGTTCGAGTAGGTCCGACATATCGTCACGTCACGTCACGTCACGTCCAATTATGACACCGTGACCAACTCCACCCTCCTTACCGAGTGTGCAGACATGATTGGGTGATGCGTAATGATGGTCCGGCTCAGTGAAAAGGGGGCGGGACTTTAACCTGAAGTGCTCGGAAAAGCGGCTTCAGGTGTAAGAGGCGGGGCTGACATCCTCCTGAGGGCAATCCTGAGAGGTTGAGCTGTCTGGAATGGGCAGGCTGGGAGAGTGGGCCACCGTGTCACTTCCTTCCAGAGCAGTGGGGTTACAGCTCATGCATCCCTGAAAAACACACAAGAATACCGAAATGTTTATTTGCTCTAACCTGTTTAATCAAAACTCCCTGAAGTCATGCATAAACACGTCCATGTTTACGGAGCTGCTTACTTGTGTGTTTATCTCCTTGGGTACACTGTGATGCTGGATCCAGGAATGTACCTCGGCCAGCTCCTCCTTCTGCTCCTGAGTGAACCACGGCTGCATGGGCTGCAGGAGGAGCAGCTTCTCTCGGTCCTCCTTCAGAACCTGTGCCTGGTCCCTGTACACAGATATAGACACATAAAATAACACCCATGGTCACACAAACAGTTACACACACCTGCTAACACACAGGCACACACGCTTTTTGTCTGCATAAGCCAAATAGTGAGATTCGAGTTCCAATTTAGAGAGTCAGAACAGGAAGGTGCTCAGTGAGCTTCAGCTCTTGGTCAGTCTACTTCTCCATCCACAAACTGTGCTACAGTACGTGTGTTACGTCATCTCAGCCAGCTGATTAGTGGTGATCTCACTGTAAACCGTCACCTGGATTCACCTACCTCACAGTGCAATGAGACAGACAACTACCTTGGAGAGAACTACACCGGCGAGTGTGACTGGCCGCACTAAACTCTTTCCCCTGTGGACAGAGATGACCCAGACAGTAACATTCCTCCCGTGTTCTCACAGGAGTGACAGGGTGCTGCAACTGACAGGGACACACCCTTCGGGCTCAGGTACCTGGGATGGATCTGATAGGTCATCATGACCGGCTCTGGTGTGCGCTGAATCATGGTCCATAGTGAGTCCTCCACACACTTGTTGAAGCTGGAGCGCTCTGGTGCATCCTGGCCCTTCCTGGCCTTACAGGACGTGTCTGACGAGTCATTGCTGGCGAAGTACTTGCTGCTGTTGCTGCTGCCTGTTGGAGCACAAGATGTGGGTCAACAAGCACAACAGCAGCATGAAGCTGGAATAAAATCAACAGCTGTCGTGGCTCCATTTCAGTGTTTTCTCCTAAGCCACACCCCCAAATCACTGCAAGTGCAAGAGGAGCTTTTCAAATTGACAATCAAGATACAGTGATTTCATTCTGTACCTGTGCGGCTGGTGGAGGTACCATTGGATCCCAGGCCTGAACCTGAACCCAGAGAACCCCCGGATTCTCCAGATCCACTTCCCGAGGCATTGGACCCAGTTCCGGAGCGAGCATCCTCCTGCAGCAGCAGATCCAGCAGGACGCTGGAGGTGGACTGAGCATCCTGATTACCCGAATCGCTGGGAGCATCCTCCTTTAAAAGTAATAACACACAGCAGAGAGTTACAACCTGTCAAACTCCTGATCATTAACTATGGTTTTCTAGCACAAACATAGTTTTTTGGTTACTAGTTTTACTACCACTAACATAAATAAGTAATACAGAACTTTGGTATCAACCATCACAATCACACCATCCCTAACAGGTTCCCCCCCAGAGAGTTTAATCACCTTATCATGCTGCTCGTGCAGGCTTTCAGCTCGGCCTGCGTTTCCCTGTGGGGTGTTCGGTTTGGGCAGCTCCTCCTGCAGCAGGTTGAGCTGTAGTGGACTACTGGACCTGGAACTGGAAAACAGTACTGTGGGCTGAGCGCCGTCCACATCCTCTTCCGGCCATGGAGATGAGATTAGTGAAGATGGCAATGCTCCAGGGGTTGACGGCATTGAGCTGGGACCAGCCTGAACAGGTGGCTTGTCCATCGGGGAAATGTAGGAAGGATGGGGAAATGGAGGAGGTGGAGGCACTAATCCAGGTGTAGGTATGCCTGGTACACCTGGCACTGCCTGGGGATAGACGGTGTAGTTGACAGGGTAGGGCATGATGATGGTCATGACAGGAGACATGAAAGGATTCGTGACCTGCATGATCGGCTGCGTCTGTTCGGGTTGCGCCACCGTAGGAACGGCATGTGGCTGCATGGTACTGAATTGAGGTGGGATGGGGTAGTAAGGGGGCTGAACAGGCAACAGCATGGGAGAGAAGAAATTGGGTTTGTGTTGGGAAGATTCGGATGAGGAATTATTGGGAGCAGAGGAGTTTAGTGGGACGAAGTGTCCAGGCCGTGAGCCGTCACTGTCAGACGAGACCTGAGGCTTTGCACGCTTGTGTCTGGGTTTGCCTGAGTGGGATCTGTTCCAATCTCCCGTGCTCAGGGGCCTTGTGGCATAATTACCTACCAGAGAAAGAGACATCAGTGTGGAGTTAGTGTGAAGTAAATAGTAGTAAATATATATTACTTGCTACCGTGAGCTAGCCTAGTGGTTAGCGTGTCCACCTCTCGATCAGGAGATACCAAGAGATCAGTTCTACTCGTGGTCGGGTCATACCAAAGACCATCATAAACATGGTACCTACTGCTGTCTGGCAAGGCACACTGCAATACAGACGCGAGCAGGGAGTCAAACTCTTGTGATTACCAGAGGACATGCCGCCCCTCCCCCCCGTAGCCCTAGCTGTATAGGCAAGAGGTCAAGGGCTATGGAAACAGAGATCGACACCGACCAACGCGCCTTAAGGGCCTGGCCAGTACTGGGACGGGAGACTGCCAGGGAAGACCAAGGCATGGTGCAGGAAGGACTTTAGATATATTGCTTGTCTAGCAAGATAAATGCTACCTGAGCCATCACAATCTTTGTCCAGTTTAACTGAGCATTACTGAAAAGCTAAACGTTAAATCTAGCTTTAAAAATAAATTATTCTTTGGAATGATTTTGCTGAGGGATTTTTTTGATATTTAACATAATACAAACACATTTCCAAAAAAGCTGGGATGCTGTGTAAACTGTAAATAAAAACAGAATGCAATAATTTGCATATGCTGTGTAAAAGAGTCCGGGTGCTAAACTAGCCCGCCTGCAGTCCAGACTTGTTTCCCCATTCAAAACATTTGGCGCATTATGAAGCACAAAATACAACAAAGGAGACCCCGAACTGTTGAGCAACTGAAATTGCATATCAGGAAAGAAGGGGACAACATTTCTCTTTCAAAACTACAGCAGCTGGTCTCCTCAGTTCCCAAACGTTTACAGAGTGTCGTTAAAAGAGAGGTGATGCAACACAGTGGTAAACTTGCTCCTGTCCCAACTTTTTTGAAACGTGTTGCTGACATCAAATTCAAAATGAGCATCTGTTTTTCAAAAAACAATAAAATTTCTCAGTTTCAACATTTGATATGTTGTCTTTGTACTGTTTTCAATTAAATCTATGGTTTTCATGATTTGCAAATCTTTATATTCTATTTTTATTCATGTTTCACACAGCGTCCAAACTTTTTTGGAATTGGGGTTGTACACGTTGCATCTCTAGTCATAGTTACTTAATTAGGAAACTAACTGCCTTCAATTTTTGACTTACAGATTCAGTAACATTCTATAACATTTATTAAAGCATTTTATTACATTACATTAATGGCATTTAGCAGACGCTCTTATCCAGAGTGACGCATAACATACCCAGAGCACCCTGGGGAACAGTTGGGGGTTAGGTGCCTTGCTCAAGGGCACTTCAGTCATTCCTGCTGGTCCAGGGAATCAAATAAGCGACCTTCTGGTCCCCAAGTTGCTTCTCTAACCTTTAGGCCATGGCTTCCCACTTATTACCTTTCCAGAAGCATTTTATTGCATTAATACTATATTCTATCAAATAATTTTCTGCCAGATTAACCTAAAATGTTTATGAACATTAGGAGAAACATTTCTCCTAGCTTTGATCTGCATAGCAACAGTAACCAAGCATGGGTAGGGCTCGGGATTGGTCAATGTAAGTAAGTAAAGCCATTTTCTCGCGTGGCTTTGTACCATATCACCCTAAAATATAATGAACAATATGAGAGATGTTTTTTCAAGTAATCCAATAAATCAACGGTTGTCCACATTCATGAAAAAAAAAAAAAAAATCAAATCTGAACATTCAAACACCTCTGTGGTTGGAGTGTGCCATGCTGCTGTTGTCCTGTTGGAGGTAGGAGCTATAAGGGCTCTCCAGGATGCGATGTCTGAAGCGGTCCACATACTCCTGCTCCTCTTTCTGTGTGTGTGCGGACAGCACCTCCTTGGTCAGCCCCACCACTTGGACCTCCTCCGGAGCCGTGGTGGAGGAGCTGGGGGCTGGCCGCAATGGCACAGGAGTTGGATCGGCCGGTTCGCTTCCCATTAGCGCATCCTCTAGAGCAGTTACTTCTGAAAGAAACAGACAGAGAAAACAATGAACAACTCCATCTGTGTTTATCAACTTGGATCACAGTGCTTTCATGGATACGAACCAGATTCAGGCTGGGGAACGTGCACGATGGTGCTGCTGTAGCTGCACTGGCTGGTCACAGACACCTCGCTCATAGCTTTAGTGGACAGAGTGATGTCAGTTAGAGGAGCCCCAACCACGGCTGCCGTTGTGTGCGCTACGGTCACCGTGGATCCGGCTGAAACCTGGCTCTCCAGGCCAGCACTTGCTTCCATGGTTACCTCTATAGGGAAGAGGTTTATTTAATAATACGGTGGACATGAGATGACATCAGTTCCTGCTGTTAAATGTATAGCTGTTTACCATCAGCATTACTTCTGTCCTCCAGTGGAGCTGCAGGGGTCTTGTCTTCCTCGGATGTCGTAGAAGAGGAGGAGGTAGTGATGGATAAGGATTCACTTTTCCGCTTCAAGGCAGGACCACTACAGCTTTCCAAGTAACTACAGGAAGTGAAGGAAACATTGTTAGTTAAAAAACAAACTCCAAGCAAAGTCTAGAAGAGATCTGAGACTCTGATCTACGAGAAATATATGAAAAAGAGGTCATTTTTTAAATGTACTTTGACATATATAGTACATACATAAAAAACAACACAACCAATGAAAGGTATTGCCATTTTTAAGTCATAAAAATGGTAATAAAGAGGAGTAAAACACTAAGTGTTGAAAGGAATTAGAAAAACAAAACTTTAACTGGAAAAACTGCTTCAACACCAAGGTTGATTACTTCCCTCAAACAGCACATCCCAGAGTATTTTATTCCTCTTATATCACAGCAATTTGCAAACAACTAATTTTTTTTATTACTTAAATAATGACATCATAATTTTATTCATTTATAGTTACATTAAACGTTGTAGAACATCCACACCAGGGCCTGTCTGATAGCATCAGCCGATATGAGCTAATCTCTAAAAATTCGTACTGGCATTTATAACAGCCGAGCAAAAACAATTAAAAAAGAAACCGTGAGACGGAAGACGAACCCTTCGACCATGTTATGAGTGTCGTCATTGCGTAGTTTGTCCTCCAGAGGGCACACTGCATCTCCACCTTTTGCAACACGTTTATAAAAAGGCCTCACTTCACAACAATCAGCTGACCCAAGCAGAGTCCAGCAGATGACATTCAGCATTCAGATGTTTACAAAAAAGGTCAGTTTCAGTTGTTCACATAAATTAATCGCGTATACGTATAAACAGTATTTTGTTTTAGTTTTAACTGAAATGATTTATTTTATTAGTTCTTATATAAGTAAATGAATAAAGTAAAGCATCCTAAAGTATTTCACAGTTAACACTGCATATATGCTATATTTGAGTGATGAAAATGGATTAAACCTTTTATAAATGAATTCGGCTTTACCTTGAAAATACATAAGTAATAAATGTGCATGATTCCAGATGAATAGTTATGTATATAGACCTAATTAAAAGTAACTCTATTGTGTACATAGTTTTAAATGTCTCCCCCCCCCATGTACACATAGGCCTGCTTGATTATTTTTGTACGATTAACAACATTTTAATACGTTTATCT
This sequence comes from Notarius kessleri, assembly GCA_025212355.1. NCBI lineage: Eukaryota > Metazoa > Chordata > Actinopteri > Siluriformes > Ariidae > Notarius > Notarius kessleri. The sequence goes on from JAOBAM010000019.1 coordinate 2,680,854, forward strand.
TTAAATGAAGACATGTTTGTTTGTTTAACAGGTGGGTATTGGTCAATAATATTAGTGATCACAGATCTTTATCATTTTCCATGTTAAAACCCTTTATCGGACCAGCCCTTATCCACACAAGTTAGTTCCAGTCAGTTATGTTAAGAGTGGTGCAGTGGTTATGACTGTCGCCTCACAGCCAGAAGGTTCTAGGTTTCCTCCAACAGCCCAAAGGCATGCAGACAAGGCCAGCTGTCTCCTCTAAACTCATCACAGATGTGAATGTGAGTGTGAATGGTTAATCATCTCTGTGTTAGCCCTGTGATAGATTGGTGTAGCCCGAAGTCAGCTGGGATTGGGTTAACTTCCTGTGCTACCCTGACAGATAAGTGGTACAGATGATGGATGGATGCTGAATTAATAAGACAGGACTCTTCTGTCCTGAAGATAACTTGAAGTTCCAGCTTTACCTCTGGAGACTGGAGATTCCTTCCATAAATGTCTCCCTACAGAAAACCTTACCATAAAATTTTTTTATTAATAATTATTTTTTAAAATCTGTTTATTATTATTAGTCTTAGATTACTGTATGCTGGAGCTGTACAAGTCCCTGTAAATGAGCTGCTACTTTAGTCACAATAACGTATTAGAATAAGTGTTTTAATACCAGACCGTCAAGGACGTAGTAACTCATCTGGCCTGCCTTCAGAACAGCGCCCTAATGACCAAAACATCAAACAGATCTGAAATGTGATGACGTAAGAGAGGACCAACCTCCACGCCAAACTGTTTACTACAGGAAAATCAACAAAGAACTAAATTTTGTTCCCTGAAGGACGATCGACCCAAAACATCGGTCAGAACTGAATTTGCATAATAAATGAAAGAGGAGATACAATTCTAGTCAGAAGAAAATGTGTTAAGTTGAACTAATTACTAATTTGTTCACAAAAAAAATTGATAATACAATGACCAAGTTTTGTGCAGAAGGTCGAGTTCTTTCAAATAAAACAATCAGAACTGAAATCTATTGAGAATGAGAGAGGAGACATGATTTAACTGGAAATAAACAAAGTTGTAAACGAATTGTTTACAACAGGAAGATCATCAAACAAGCAAACGACCAAGTTTCGTTCCTCATGAGAAGATCGACCCAAAACATCGATCAGAACTGGAATCGGATGAGAAATGAGAGAAGAGATACAATTCTAATGAGAGGCCTGGAAAATTCGTTAATTTGGATTAACTCGTTAGCAAAAAAATTTGACAAAACAAGGACCAAGTTTTGTTTGGAGTGATGAGTTCTTTCAAACAAAACAATCGGAATGGAAATCTGCGGAGAACTGACGGAGGAGATACGCTTTAACTGAATTGTGGATGATGGACAGACGATAGACGCAACGCCATGGCAACAGCTCATCAGCCTCATGGACAGATGAGCTAATAAAGCTGTGATTTGTAGCTGCACTGTCAGAGCTGCTGTTATAGAAAATTAATCAACACTTTCTGACCAATCAACAGCTGTTAAAAGGTGTCTCACCGAATGATGCTGTCCACACAGTTAATCTGCTGGTAAGACGGAATGTGTGGCTGCTTCCTGCGCGAGTCCTCGAGGGAACTTCGGAGACGCTGAACCTCTAAACGCTGAGCACCATGAAGGATGGGAGCTGGAGGTTCTGCAGCACACAGGAGGAGGGTTAGGGTGTACACACACACACACACACACACACCTGAACAGTTCAATACGTGGAGGATTCCAGCTCATTGCTTATAGATTATTACCTGAGTAAAAATATAATGCATTTATGCTATTTTATTCTAAAGCATGAACCTACAGTGTGTATGTGCTTTGCTTTCACCTGTGCTATCTTTCCCCACTGCTGTGTCTTTTCTCCGGGAGTCCAGATACGCCTGCTGACCGCCGCGCTTCACTTTATTAACATTAGCACATATCTGCTGAAGGGTCACCTGTTTAAAAAAACAAACAAACAAAAAAAAACCCTTAACATTGTACTGGTCGTAAATAGTGCATACAATCTCGGAGTTTTTCCTCTGCGCTGTCGCCTCGGGATCTATCCCTACATCTGGATTTCCATAAAGCTACTTAGTAACAACGTGTATTATTCAAAGCACTATAGAAATAAAATGAGATGGCAGTGGGGTGAAGGTGGGCTCACCGGCTCTCGGTGCGAATCTTCCCACAGGTTTCCATTGCTGTCACTAGATGAAGCCACACTGATGTAGTGCTCGTGGGAACCATTACTGCCCAAGCTGCTGTAACCGCTTGAGCCATTAGTGTGAACCGGCTAAAAGTAGAAAAAGACGTGGACTTGCATTCTTATCATGTTACAGTGTCTTAAAAGGAAAAATTCAACTTGAGAAACTTGCATATCTTGAATAGTGTCCCTTTTTGTCATGTGTGCGCTCACTTGTAGGAAGAGCTTGTAGATCATGGCTTGCAGTTCTTTGACATCTTCATGCATGACAGGAACCTCTGCTTTGTTCCATGCAGCAAAAACATCCTCATTCAGAGGTCCTCTGCATGCGCACACACACACACATTTTTTTTTTTTTAACGGACAAACAATTACTGCCGTAACACTTATATGAACGTCTCTGAGTGTTTCCTTGCTTACGTGCGGACTTTGTGCCTGCCGATAATGAAGGCCACCTTACGGCTCCAGGGGTTAACAAAGCTGGACCAGCTGGTGTCCAGTGTGACATAGTCTCCGTTTTGACAGCGGAAGCGGATCGGGGAATGTTCAAACGGCGGCTGTCCTGCATATTTCAGAACTGTGACAGGAGCAAAAATACCAAAAATCACCCACTATAATGACAAAACGCATTAAATGAGAGCATGATAGCAAGTTAATCTTAGGCCTGGTTTATACTGTACTTGATGTGCGGTGACACTGCTCACATACTCACTTGAATACCTTCTGTACTTCTGGAAGATTAAAAGAAACTTCCACGAGCTCTAGCTGACACATCAGATTCAAAACATTCCTGCCCTTCAGGTTTTAATGTTTCCAGTAAAACGTTTGGCAATGTCATGTCTAAACACATAGACGAGCTTTGTTTCTTTTTATTAAAATGCAGTCATCTTGATTGTTGTCATGAGCTGCATCGCAAATCGAAAACTACGACCTTACAGTTAAGAATATTTCCTAATCTATTTATTTTATGAGATCAGGGAAATTGGTTCGTGTTAATCCTAAAAAAAAAAAATGGCCTAGAAAAGTATACAATTTGACGCACAGCTCTTGTTTTTTCAGTCTGTCATCCTGAATACACTGTGTTCCAAATTATTATGCAAATCATATTTTTCTCAGATTTTCCAAAATTACCTATATGAATTG
>JAOBAM010000019.1:3150415-3160792 GCA_025212355.1 Notarius kessleri
TGAGCTGATATCCTAGTAGTAGAGTAGCCAATCAGAGCGCACGATTGCTCATATCCAGTGAATGTGGATAAAATAATTTTTATTATAGTATCTGAATACTTGTTCCCCATCACTTAGATTTTTTAAACATGCTGTAAATCATATATTTATGCTTCTGAGCACTTTTTTTTTTTTCTTCCAGATTTCTAAAGAAAGTCAAAATACATTGTGTTGATGTACAGTATACACTGGAAGTTTATTAAAATAACAAACCAAATGTTTTGAACACGTACCTCCCATTACTTGACCTCCCTTTCTGCAATCCTGTCATTTTCTGTCCAGGTCTCATCATTTTAAACGCCTGGTACGGCAAGTTTGTGATGAACCCCAGCCAGAAACCGGAGCGAGCGAAGGTCATCGACGTGACTGTGCCTCTGCAGTGCCTGGTGAAAGATTCCAAACTTATCCTCACCGAGGCGTCGAAGGTCAGACCTCCGTCAGCTTCTCCACCTGTCGAGTTACATCCTGTGGACGCGATCATCACATTAACCGTGCTGTTCCTCTCTCAGGCAGGTTTGCCCGGCTTCTACGACCCCTGCGTGGGAGAAGAGAAGAGCCTGAAGCTGCTCTACCAGTTCAGAGGAGTCATGCACCAAGTGCTGGCTGGAGACACTGATGCTCTTCGGATACCCAAGCAATGTGAGTGAGTGGAGTGGGGAAGAAAAAGTGACTTTTGATTTTTACATTTTATTTACGATGCTGACATTTTCCTCGTTTACGCTGCAGCACACAGGATAGAAACCGAGACGTAGGAGCGTGCGCTACACGGAACCAACAGAGACACGACAGACGCCGGACGTCCCCTGAAGGGAGATCCGATTCTTCCTGTTGTGTGTAAACCCCGCCCACTTTTCCTTATCCTGTATCTCAGTAACGTATCCATGATGAAAAGATTTCAGAGCACAGTTATGGGGTAGAGATCAAGCGTCGGATTTCTAAAAGTGAATCCGGAAGGGAAAGGTTTTGATGTATTTCCTTATAAAAACGGGAAGTCTGTTATTATGATTAGGGGGAGGGGGAAAAAAAAAACCCAAACAAACAGAAGTGTTTGAGTGACGCCATACCTCCTACTGAATTAGCAAACCGACTAAATGATGCAGTCGAGAGTTTAGAGTACTTGTTTTTAATTGCGTATAATTTTTTCAAACTTCCTGTCATGTTTGCTTTTACAGATTGTCAGGTTTTTTTTGTTGTTGTTGTTTACGGTGATGCCTGGAATATGCACTGGAATGCATTTTATTGGACAAGCACGTTGATGAGCTGTCAAACTTTTCTTTAAAAAAAAAAAATAAAAATTCATTATGGTTGTCCCGACACCGTGAATATTTTTAACTTTTCTATCTGAGCTACAAGATAGAATAATGAGAGAATCAGCCATGATGTGTCTTTGTGGAAGGGGCATATCCTCTTTTTCTCTCTCTCTCCTCTGTCAATCACAGCAGCACTAGCCAATCGTAGGTGTCCGAGAGCTATGTATGTAGAAGAGGGCAGACGGCGCTTTCCTCAGTGTGTTTCGCAGCAGCAGTTCGGAAAGATGCAGTTGTTTGACTTTGTGTGTTGTACGAAGCCGTCTGACGTATGATATTGGAGATTTGTCTCAACTTCATGCCTGTTATGTGATCTTGTAAACACACCATAATATGTTCCACAGCATTGCGACGTTAACAGGAGTTGCAGCTAACGAAAAGAAAAAAAAAAATCTGACAAACTTTAATCTCACCCGCACGTTCAGTTTGACTTCAGGGATCGCTACTTCTGGGTTTGTTTTTTTTTTTTTGTTTCACTTTTCTCTCAAGTCGAGATAACTACATTAGATTTGACTAGATTAGAATTCATTTCTTCGGAATGAAGTTCACAGAAACGGAAGTAAGAAAAACAACCACGAAAAACGACCACGAAAGAGGATGTGTGGATTTAAGTGTAGCGCTATCTGCCCTCTTCCATATACATGAGTTTAGATGGATATCAAAGTATTTGATTAAATAGAATGTGAAGAACTTAACAAAAAAAAAAAAACACAGATTTGGGCAGTAAATATGTGTATTGAATTGAACACTTCAGCTCTTGGGTAGTTATATGAAAAAATATTTCTATAGAGACCATTTTAAGAAAATCAATTACTACTTCCTCCCTTTTCCATCATAAAGCATCTTTTCCAAATATGTTCTCGAGAAGCGATATTACTTTTATATTCTGCCCATTATATATTTATCAAATGTTATTTTGCACAAATGGACCGAGATCTCTTACTGGCTTGTACGCAGTTTACTGACGCACTTCAGAACCACAAAAGCGATTTTCGAAACAATTTGTTCAGTTTTTTTTTCCTCACGTGACGTTCAAACATCATTGAATTTTATACGCATGTCATTGCGTATGTTTCATGTATCGTAGCTATTAGAACATTTTTTAACCTTCTCCTTTGGCGAGTTTGATTTCTATTATCACGTGAATCCTGTATTATCTTTGTCACGAATGCACGTGTAGTTTTGGTACTTGAATATAATGGGACCCTTTGGGATAAGTGTGAAATTAAACTAGGTCAAGAGTACGAGAAGTCACTGTTTTTTTTTTTTTTTTTCTTGCTTGCACTGTATCTGCTCGTGTTTATTTCCTAATGAACTTCACTTTTTGTGATTTAAAACCTACATGAACACGTTTAAAAGAGAGTGGGCAGAATAAAGTTACTGAAGAGTTATAAATAAACTGTATGAAGGAATCACTAATCCATTTATGAGTCATTTGGAAATGAGTCGACTCTTTGATTCACTCCCCCTCTCTGTTGGATGAGTGTCTGGTTGAAACGTGTTGTGTATCCTTTAAAGGCGATCCAATACAACCAAAATATCATCATGCCATATGTGAAGAAGTTTCTACAATACATGATACATTTCACAAGCCAGAACTTTGCTAAGAGCTTTCCAGAAAAGTCATGTTTTCATTTTAAAGTTATATTTAACGTCAAATAATTAAGATTAAGGACTCGGTACAAAAGATGAAATTAGCTGCACTTGGTTGATAATTTAAAATATAATTATATTGCAGCATAAATCACAATATGGATATTTTTGCATCATTAAACCTTGTTTGATAATCAACCATTTTGGAAGAAAAAAAACCAAACTTTTTTTTTTGGACCCGATTCCTTCCCTGTTCACATTCCCGTACAAACCTGTTGTATATCTGAATTGTAAGTAAACATTAAAATGTGAATCGTTACATGTGGATCTGGTCTGTAGTTTGAATTTGTAAATATCCTTCACGTATCTGTTTTGAAAAATGTTAAAAAGGTTAACAGGATGCTAAATTTGTTTACAAAGTGGGGAGAAAAAAAAAAAAGTCCTGATGTACGCGATGCTTTCCAGGTCACTTAAGTTAATCAGCGTTATCAAAGATGAAACATGAACCCATGCTAACTTTGATCTGTCCAATTTAGCTAATGTTACTAATGAACAGAATTGTTTTGATTGCAAAAAAAAAAAATCTTCAGATGATTCAGATCGACACTCAAATCCAAGATAGTTTACAAGCTAAGCTAGTAATATTAAGCTATATGAGATGGCAGATGTATTTCTAATCTGCGTATTCATGCATAATCATAAAGACTGGGATTTTTAATTAAATGTATGTATACGCTGATCAAGAAGATTAAAAGCACTGACAAGTGACGTGAAGAACAGGCGTCTGGCAAGGGGTGGGATATATTAGACAGCAAACAAAAACAAACCGTCTCAAAGTTGTTTAAAGCAGGAAAAATGGGATCTGAGCAACTTTTGACAAGGACCAAACTGTGATGGTTGGATGAGCGGGTCATGTGGCGTGTTCCTGGTATGCAGTGGTTAATACCTACCAAAAACTGTCCAACGAAGAGCAACCGGTGAATCAGTGACAGGGTCATAGGCACCCTGATGTACATGGGGCGTGAATGTCTGGTCCAATCCCACAGAAGATCTACTGTAGAACAACTTGCTGAAAACATGAACACTGGCTCTGATAGAAAGGAGTCAGAACGCACAGTGCATCTCAGCTTGCTGTGTCAGAGTGCCCATACGTCAGCATCAGAACTGGACCATGGAGCAACAGAAGGTGGAGGTCTGGTCTGAACAAAGAGTTCAAGGTGTTGACTTGGCCTCTAAATTCCCCAGATCTCAATCCAAATCAAGCACCTGTGGGATGTTCTAGACAAACAAGTCCCATCCATGGAGGCTCCACCCTCACAAGGACTGCTGCCAGATACCACAGCACACCTTCAGAGGTCTTGTGGAGTCCAGGTCTCAACAGGTCAGGGGTGGGTTTCCCAAAAACCTAGGCGAGAGTGAGTGCTCATTGCGCTGCTCGCGCTACCATTTAACGATGAATCTTTGTATTACGATGCTTTTGGGAAACTCTGTGGCACAAGGGGAACCCTCTGGAATATTTGGTGTAAATGTTTCTGGGTTGGTTTTAGACAAAAAAAAAAAAGAAAAACCTAACCGTTTTTCCCCCGATAGAGGTTATAAAGTGATATAGAAATAATGTACATTTTTTAAAAAAATGAAAAGACGCAAAACCTACAACCCCATCCAATATGCTAATTATATAATTTTACATAAATTAAATTAAAGACTCAACACTCCTGCAAAAAGGTTATTCGGATATTAAAAACACAGTATAATGGGGAGGAAAAAAAAAAAAAGGTCAGTCAATCTACATCACACACTGATCACCATTAAATTCTCATAAGATCTTTATTTACATCAGTTTCACAGAAACATTCATTCTCTCTCTCTCTCTAGAACCCAGCGCTCCGGTCTCCAAGACGACCACAGTGACATCCCAACATTCCTTACCATCCCCAAATTCCCCACTGAACTGAAACGCGAGGACAGGCGTGAACTCCCAGTGACATTATATACAAACAGAACGTACTGATTTTGTACAAAAGGAAAACAAAAAAACTTATCAGTAAAATGCGACACTGGATGAAACGGTTAGGAACTGAAAGCTTGTTAAGATGTATGCTAACGACGGGTTCACGCGAACCGTTCACCCGAGCTCCTGGAAACGACAGTCTGAGAGAGCGAAACTATCCAAATAAATAATTACTGAACATCGAAATAAAGGAAACCTCCAGAGACGCTTCCACCGAAGGACTGAGGAAACGTTTTAAGAAACGAAGGATGGGTCCAGGAGCACCGCTAAAGGAAATATTTGTATACGTAGTGAAAACACAGGTTGGGAAATGAATAGAATAGAGAAGAAGTGGTTATTCTATAGTCTTATAGAACAGGAAATGACATTCATGCTGCCTTCATGTGTTATTAAACAACGGGAAAACAAGGCAGTTCTCAAATCAGTCCTCCTGGGAAGGCGGGGAGTGGTTTAAAGAATTTCCCATGATACATGAGCATCATAATAATATCGTAATTATTTTTATGCATTGTTTATCATAAACACTGTTCAGTCATCACTGATTGGACTTGCATCTTTCCGAAAAATCTTCGTAAGGTAGCAAAACACAAATGTAAAGACTTTAGAAGTAACTAGAGAACTTAAAAACAAAAAACCTTGTTCGAAGAGCGTCTAAGAGCAACACGCAAATCAACACGGGGTGGTGAGAGGTCACAGGACAACATGAGGCATGATCAATAAGCTGGTGCAAACTAACAGCAGCAGCGAGCAGTAACTTATGAGTCGATATGTCACATGACATGTGGTCAACATCAGGACCTGCGTTACACGTGTTTTTGTGACGTCATGCATGTTTAAGCATTTGCAATTAACACAGACTCTTGAAATGCTTCACCGAGCCGACAGCAATGAAACAACAAGGCGTTTCGACATTTCCAGGGTCTGTTACTGATCCCCCGCCCCCAAAGTTTAACACAGAATTTGAGGTTTGCTAATAAATCACAAATACGTGCAGGTTGTCATGAAAACACAGGTCCTGATACAGACAGCGTAACGTCATGTGGCATACTGACACCGACTCACGAGAGTTAGCGCTCATTCCGACTGCACACACTCGCACCAGGAACAGTTCCGGAACTTTTATATCGCACCTCATATTAAGTGTTTATAACCAAACACTGAAGACACGGTGCAGGCACTAAATACGCAAACTCCAGATGTTAAATCTAACATTAGGGTTAAGCAAGGGTAATTACACAGCGCTTGAGTGTCATGTGCGGCATTTAACACGGTGAAGAAAAGAGGGGGAAAAAAATCTTAAAAATGACACCGTGAGTATGGCACAGTGTGATAAGTGTCTCGTGACAGTATTTTAACGAGTTGCATTGACGTGAGATTACGAGTGAAATGTGCAGCGACGTGGGTTCGATTAAAGCTCGTATTACCAATTTGGAAACATGACCTCAACACGGAAAAGTCTGGAAAGTTTAAAAAAAAAAAAAAATCTATCAATTTACCGTACTTTCACGTTACTTAGCTAGCTAGCTAGCTTTCATGGATGCGTCAATGGTCCCATCCCCCATCATAGCTTGAAAATGACGTATTTATGAGTTCAGACGCAGCAAAAATAAAAAATATATGTGCTACCTAGCTAGAATCTAGAAAAACATACGCGGAACATGAGTGGAAATGAGGAAGGTCAGAAATCTTCACTCTGTTCACAGGGCCGCGTACATTACGAACAAGGTTGCAGTTTGAAATTTTAACACGTAACACACAAAAAAGTATAAAGTCTTTTTGCTTCTGGGCAATAAACGTAGGAGCTACGACTCGAGGTCTTAAGTACCACTCGGTCACGATTAACGAAATAAAACACAAACAGCATGCGAAAATGCATAACATGGCAGGATAGGGCGGGGCAGGGCGGGGCAGGTAGCTCTGAGCTTTCTGTTAATAAAGCGAAGAACGAGAATCACTGAGGGTGTTAAAGAGGACGTCCCAGATTTGATGCCTGTCGTCTGAGATACTTGTTCACTCGAGTGGCTTTTTCGACACTGAATAAACCTGAAGGACAGTGCTCTGAGGAGGAGGAGGAGGAGGAGGAAAACAAACAAACAAACAAACAAACAAGAACAGGGTTTTCTCTTTGCTTCACTTAAGGAAGGACAGATCCTGCACCATGTATTTTCACTATAACCCTATAGTGCCTCTATGTTCCTTAGACGTTTTAAGATTCCAGAAAGTTCCACAAGGAAATAATTTGAACATTGAATGTAATACTTTGAACAAATACACAAACTTTTCAACGTTATGGGTACAAACGCTCCCTTTTTGAAAAGAAGGAAGAAAAAAAAAAAAAAAAGTGCAATCCTTCGTCCTCGTTCCTATTCCTGAACGTGTCTCGGAAAAGTCTTCGAGATCACGGCGTCTGTTTTGAAACGTCTTCTCTCTGTAATGCATCGTCTAAGGTTATGATTGCCTTACGCAAAAACTAAAACAAAAACCCAGTTAGGAAGGTGGACGATATATAAAAGGGGGGAAAAAAATGAGTTTAATATCGCAGTCAGAGCCCTTCCACTTCTGTACTCGTCTCCCGTCTCGATCAGAGTTTGTACTCGGGGGAGGGGCACGAGCGACGTCAGTCCAGAAGGTGCTTTCGAGAGCCCATGCGCGAGCGGTTCGAGCGCCGAATGTCAAATTTGGAGTCTTTGCACTGCTGGCAGGTGTACGTCTCCGGGACGTTGGACTTGCGGATTTTGGCGCAGGACAGATGGATCCAGGTGTTGCACTGGTTGCATTCGATCATCGCTCTGCCGGCGAAGGGCTTCATACAGAAACACGTCACGAGGTCCCACGAGTCGTCGTCTATAAATCGGAGAACAGAGTCAGGATGTGATCAAAACACGGCATGCAATGACAACACAACACAGCGGCTGCGTGCCGTTTGTAAACGGTGCATTTCTGGTTAGAACATACATTAATACAACATCTAACAAAGGGTTATACGCTTAAAGGTGTGGTTAGCATTTTGTTCAAGTGTTCCTACCCTTCATCATCGTATACATCTTACTTTAGATACATTAGAAAACAGTCATTTGTAATATCACGAACACACACGATCTCTTTTCCTTATTTAAGGATTTTCTTTCTATTTTTCTGGCCCAGAAATGACATCTGAACAACTCCTTTACCTCAAAAAAGAAACGACTAGTTCAGATTTGGGGGATGGTGAAAGTTTGTCAATGTAGCAATTAATTTCTAGTGCAGTTCAGCCTGAAAGGAACACAGGGCTGGAAAAGTTACATACTGCTACTTTAAATCTTTAAAAAACAAAAAATTGGGGTTTTTCAATCTGATTAGATTGGGAATATTGATGTCACTAGTCCCTCAGAGTGTGCTTTAATCCAACATCAGGAAAACACCACACCAAGGCAGGTCACAGGGGGTGGGGGGCGCGAAGCACCATCATGATGATGAGTTTACATCATTTTAATGATCACCATTGACGCAGGTTTGCGAGCAATTTCCCAGCAAAAACCGAGTCAAATACTTTATATATTAGTATTTAAAAAAAAAAGGTATAAAATTTTGGAATCAAGTCATCTGGTTGCAGTTAGTTTCCACTTATTTTACTAAAAAAAAACCAAAATCTTAGAAACCTGGACTGATGCAGAATTTATCGTGATTTTGATATTGTATTGTTGTATCGTCCAGCAGTAGCAGCGACATCATGGCTTTTTTTTGGGGGGGTGAAAGTTTAAGGTTATGGTAAAGGTTTTTTTTGTTTGTTTGTTTTGTTTTTTTAAAAACACGTGTCACAAACTTAGCATTCTCAGGACGCTGCAAAGACCGCTGATAATTTGAGTGAGGCTCGATTTCTTCACACTTGCTAACGGAAATAATTTGATTCTTAAAAAGTAACGGTGACCAAAAGGGTTGAAACCGTTGCTTTAATATTCTACAGATGAGCGTCTGTAAACTTGCCTGAATCGACCATGATGTCCTCGTCGTCTGCGGATCCGTCTTCATCGCGGAACACCACCTGCTTTCCCTGGCGTATCACCGTTCTCGTGCCGGGGAATCCCTCCATCTTCATGACCACGGCTTCCCCCTCAGGCAGCGCCAGCCTCTCCCTGCTCTCTCCTCTGGACTCCGTTCCCGAGCTGGCCGGGGAATCCCAGCACGCCCGCTCGGCCTCCGGTTCCTTTTTGCAGCCGACGGTGCCGTGAGAGCCCAACCCGAGCGGAGAGCTGGTGCCAGGGTGAACGGAGCGCTCCGTGTATGAAGGCGGCGTAGAGATGCTGATGTAATCCTCCGGCTCCTCCTTGACGGTCCGACCGAAAGCAGAAATCTCTGCTCTGGTCCCGGAGGGAAACGGCGGGAAAGATCCGGGATCGTCAGACTTGCTGTTCTCCATTGGCTTCTTTTTCTTCTTCTTCATTTTGTCGGGTTTCTTACGTCCCTCGAGGAGGAAGCCTGTGGATTTGGGCCGCTTGTGGAGCTCGGGCTCGTCGTTCGCGGGCCTCTTGAAGCCGCCGAAGCTCTTGCGGCTTTTGTGCGGAGGCTGGTCGGGGGAGGGGAGGCCGTCGCTGTCTGCCGTGCTCCCCGTGCTGTTCGGAGGACTCGAGCTGCTCCTGAGCGGCGCCTCCTGTGAGAACACAGCAGATTTTATCAGAACGCTTGTTCAGGTATGTGAACCAAACAACCTGTTTCAAAGCGAAAGCTAATTTCAGATTGGAATATCATCACCACTAACGCTCAAAATCTTAGCATACGTCATAACACACATTAACCATTTCAGATTTTTACATTTATTAAGAAATCTATACTTGATACTCCTACACTCTGCATACAATCATCCAGCAGTGTGACCCAGGCTCATGCAGAAAATAGCGCACCTGAGCTAATAAGGATATTTAATGTCTTTATAAATGTTTTGCCCGTTAGCAAGTTTTTAGTACGTTTACATCTCCCCATCGTTGCTAGCGTATTTACAGCCGTCCCGCGAGTTTGCCATCATCTTGTTCCGACCTCCAACTGGTTCATTTTTAGCGGCGCATCAGAACAGCACTCGCGCTTGAAGACTTGAATAAAAACTCTCTCACGCTGGCATGATTTTTGTTTGTCATTGGATTAGGACATGATGATTGGATTACGTCTTTAGTTGTAGTGGCACTAAGGCAGGCACCGCTGATCTCAACCAACTCAACGAGCAGTTCTTTTATGATGTACGATTTCTGCCAGGATGAAAACTGGACTGTGTAAAAGCAGCTTAAGACAAACAGAAACTACCGGGAAATCAGGATAAACAGCTAATAAATAGCAGCTTTGGACAGACAACTGTATATTTATGGATAAACAAACAAACAAACCAACCATTTTCTTGCTTATGAATCCACAATTTCACGTTTTCTTGTTTGGAAACTGAAGTATCGGTCAATACTGATT
>JAOBAM010000019.1:3300042-3310197 GCA_025212355.1 Notarius kessleri
GCTGGGATAGGCTCCAGCTCGCCTGCGACCCTGTAGAACAGGATAAAGCGGCTAGAGATAATGAGATGAGATGAGATTTTAGTTTTTATTTAGTTTTACTACATTTATTACTTTTATTCCCTTTTTGGGCACCGTTTTGTCATGTGTTTGTTGAGTGTATGCGTTATTGTTGTGTGTAAGGAGAGCAGCAAAGTAAAAATTTCATTGCATTGTCTAAACCTCCGTGGTTTTACTATATGCATATGACAATAAACTTCTTGAAATCTTGTTGTGTTAGAGAAAGAGAGAACAACTCGAGACATAACATGAACAAAATAACGAGAGGGAGAGAAAATCAAAAGTGTGATGAGAGAACAGCTGTTTATAACTTCTGTAATTTAAATTAGAACAGGAACTAACTTGTTTCACAGTTGTTCAAAATTAAACGTAGCTATAAACGGATAAAAAGTATGACGCTTTTCTTTAAAAAATTGTACTCGTTGCTAATTTGCTGCGGTGCAAGAGGAATAAAACACTTCAGGATGAGCTGTTTAGTAACAGCAACTCCACTTTGTGTGGTTGATTATTTTCCTCTAACAGCGTGTTTTTACTGCTCACATAGTTGAAGTGAAATGATGTGTTTCAGTTGCTTTGATGTTTTCCTTTCTTGCGAGTTTCTCATGTGAAATATTGTGCCATCTTTTACACAATTCTTTGTAAATCATCCACATCTTGCCTGGTTAAATGTCAAATGCACACATATTTGTTTCGGCTTGCGAGAAATACGTGTCCAGCTGTGCGTTCTGTGAGCTTACCAGTTTATTTTCAATGAGATCACACACTATTTTGTTATTAAAGTAATCAATAGGAGTCCACTTGATCCCCTCCTGGACATATTCTTCCTGTTGAGGAAAAAAGAAAGAGAGAATATGCACTAAAACAATCGCAATAAGTCATCCATCTTTGCTGAACGACAGTACGTTCTGTCTGGTTGCGTGAAGTGAAAGGTAAGCGCGTGTACCTGCTCTGCCTTCAGAGTCAGCTCGATAAAGATTTGCTGCAGTTTTTCATTCACAAAGTTGATACAGAACTGCTCGAACCCGTTCCTCTGCAGAAATCAGCAATCAGTTAGTTCAACCAGATCAGAATCTCACATTATCGCCATTTTAGTATAAATACGCAGGTGATTATAGAAAACCAGGGCTGGGTTTTCATTTTTGGCGTTTCTTTTTTTTATTTTTACTTTTTTGTTGTCTGTTTTTTTGACACAAATGTAAAACTGGACATGATTATACTTGCTTTGAGATGCTTTGTAATGTGATGTCCGAATAAAACAAATTTATTTCGAAAAAAAAAATCACGTGTGCCAAGAAATTCGGACTATTTCTCGATAATCACCTCGAGTGACTCGGCAAAATGAAGGCCGATCGCGTCGTCACTGTAAGTGAGGAAGAATTACAAATGATGAAAGAAAATGCTGTTCTTAAAAGCACTAAAGATGGTACGAAGTTTGGTCTAAAACTATTCAAAGGTACGGTGGAATTGTGATTTATTTTATCTGTTTCAAAACAAAAAGTATTTTCTGTGACTCGGTGTAGATAACTGACGCAAGTCTGTGCCGCGCCTTTATTACATTTGCATGCCGCTTTTGAAGTTTGAAATAAATAATTTTTTAATACGATTAAAAATTTTTTTTTTAGATAATCACCTGTGTATTTATACTCAAACAATTACATATCTGGCTGAAGAATAAGACAGAAAGGTGAATTTGTCTTTTTCATCCAAAAACCATAGGGGATGCTAACTTTTGCATTCAACTAAAAAAAAAAAATTGTCAAGATGTGGTTAATCCAATTTGCACAGTTTGATAAGAGTATACAATAACAATAACAATAACAATCCAAATTCGGACACTAAATACTGCACGTGATGCTCTCCATTTTGTAGTCTAAGCCCAGATCTAATCCATGTGGAAAACCGTTCCTCCGTCCCACAGACACGGATTCTTGCGACGTGTGACTCTCTACCACTCATGAGACGTTTTTCTCCTATTGAAAGCTGAAAGTCACAGTAGAGTTATTAGATTATATTATACTGTTACGCTGGGACGGAAGCACGCATGGTCTTCCGAGACTCCTACAGGAAGCTGTCGAGGGTCAGTCGAGCTCTCGCTAATTTTCACAGCTTTGGTTCTGATCGCTAGTCAGACTCTCGGCCACGGTGCGGAGTGCTGTGTTGTGTTATGTTGTGTTCTTCGACAGAGACGGATTCTCGGTGGTGTGCTTGTCCTCACGAGTATAAAAATAGGCATTTCCAAACAAAGTTATTTGCTGCTCTTAGACAGATATGATACATCCAGAAATAGCGTCCGGTGAATGTGGGTTTCATTGAGATACTGGAGATGAACAGAACACTGAGCTGACACCTTGTTCTTGGCTGCTGGATAGGAGAGAGAGAGAGAGAGAGAGAGAGAGAGAGAGATGCACTTTGCTATTAAAGGAATAGTTTGGCGAGAAATCAAACTGGTAAACTTTTTCCCAGTTACACCAAAATTAGCCAATCATTCAAGATGTTTGGTGTCTGGTGCTTCCTTTTTTCAGTTTTGCACTGGAGCTATGAGGCTAACGTAGCTAACAAGTAACCTTACACTCACACTAACAAGTGTGTAGGTTGTTTCTTTTGGGTGTGACCAGTCCAGCGGTTTTATTTATTATTTTTAATATAAGAGATTAAAAAAACCGTAGAGAAACCGTACTAGCTTCTCCATCATCTAAAGCTAAATTGTTTATTCTACATGTTCCATGCTAGGTTTGTACTAGCTTCAGGGCCAGATTAGCAAATTAACTGTAAGCAAGCTAACTGTATTAACTGTACACTCACCATACAAACTTCCGAGCTTTATTTTTCTTTGTAACACCTCTATACGCTTTGAATGAGGTATTACCTTCATCGGCCACTTTAATCAGAACTTGTTCTTGATTCTAAGATCCCTGTTCTTGGCTGGCAGGAGGAGAAGAACCCAATGTGGAGATGCTTTTCTGCTCACCACGGTTATAAAGAGTTGCTATGAGTTACTATATCCTTCTGGGCAGCTCAAACTGCTCAATCTGTCCATTTTCCTCCGACCTCTCTTATCAACAAGGTGTTTGTTTCCACCCACAGAATTGTTGCTCACTCACTCGATGTTTTTTGTTTTTCGCACCATTCTATCTGTATAAACTCTAGAGAATGTGGTGTTTCTGAAAATCCCGGGAGATCAGCAGTTTCTGAAATACTCAAACCACCGGTCCATCTGGCTCAAATCAACACCCATGCGACAGTGAAAGAAAGTCACACAGAAATTGAGATCACAATTTTTCCCATTCTGATGTTTGAACATTGTGAACATTAACTGAAGCGCTTGATTTGTATCTGCATGATTTGATGCATTGTGCTGCTGTCAAGGGATCGGCTGATTAGAGAACTGCATCAAACAGCAGGTGAATGGGTGTTCCTAATAAAGTGGCCCTGAAAGTACATTAAAAGCATGAGATAAGAATAATAGTCTGAGATAAATCTTGTGAAAACAAATACACAACAACATTGTGCATCAGTTATCCATCATTGTGTGGCTGGCTTTTCGTGGTCAAGCTGAATTAAAAAGCCCTATATTGTTTTATAGGGTGCCATTACTTTTGTGCTTGATTGGTGAGTTTTAAAATGTGTAATTTTAATAGTTAGGGATTTGACAGCATCATCCATATATAAAGTTGTATTAACTCATCGCAACTTATTTATATTCGTGAGTTAGTCATGTTCATGATTCATTAGGCTTAAATTTACACAAAATTCGGATGAACATTGTTCCATACAAGCCATATTTTAACAAATGCCACTTTTTGAGTGTAAATGCTGCTGTGATTGATTTATGAATAAATTTGTTTGTAAGCTCAATAAATGAGGTCAGTACAAATAGGTTGGAAGAAAAAGTGGAGGGAAAGTGATTTAATGGCATCATTTGCATACAGATCAAGACAATATCAGCACCATTTGTCACCCTGACCCCCCTTTTCCACAATTTTCAAAAGCATTTTGCTTTGAAATAATTTTCTTGAGTTCACAGAATTTTCTCAAACGTCTATGAGGAATTTGAATTGGGAATTTACTACTTCAACCAAGACCGCTGAAACAGTGAGCTATATTAGGTTGTAGATATCATTTTACATTATAGTTGTCCTTTTAATTAGCTGACTAGTGAGCCTAAAAAAGTATATAGAGCATTTCAAAGTTGATGTCATTCTTTTGTAAAAGCATCACCCAGTAAGTGACCATGTCAGAAGAACAAGAATGGACTGAAAATGAACCCTTGGGGAACTCCTGTAGTGTCATGCTTTTGGTTTGGGATGGAAGGGGTTAAAATCTTTCAAAAGGAGTTCAAATTGCGAAAAATGTAAGGTTGCCAATACCTTGTGTTGCAAGTTCTATACAGAGACCTCTTGTATGTAGGTCGTGATTAGACTTTAATTCCTGAGAAAGGTTTAAATGTCATACACAAGCACTAATTACTTTGTTTACACTATCAGTGATTGCAAAAAGTAGTTATCTAATCATCAGATATGCAATGAAAAAAACTTCCCATGCACTTTCATACTTGATTTCAACATAAAGTTAACTCAATATTGTGTAAAACCTATCCCTTGTGTTTTCTTTCCATTATATAACTTGATTTTGTTTATTTCTCAAGTATGCATGTACATGTCTGTCTTTTGGATAGTTGAGAAATACTGAACTGAGGTCAATGAGCACACAAGGCCTACGGCGACACTGCGAATGCAGGAGAATGCAAGATGAGGAATGTGAGGAATCGTGTATGATATGCTGCAAGAAAAAAACCCCAGATGGTTCCAAGCTGAAATGTAGAACTCTGCAAATCTGCCTCCAACTTCGAGACACCCGCTAACAATGATGGATGATGAGAGTGGTGGTCGGGAATGTTTCCTCTCACAGAAAATCCCATCCTATTAGTCAGTGAAAAGCTGCATCACTCAAATCCTTGCCTTGCAGAGTCACACTGCTTCCAGGTCACACTTTTGTGCAAGATAATGGTCCGATCTGATGACTTGTGTCGTGATAAGGTGATGTGCAGCTTCCTTCTTCATATTACGTTTTGTTTTATCTCTTTTTGTTACTCATGTCAGGTTCATGTCCCTGTTTGAACAATGTGTCAGAGTCCTGTAAGTCTAGTATAAACAGTTTATGATTGTTATAACATGTATTAGCAAGTCTTTTCAGCTTGGCACATAGTGAGTAAGTCATTTATTTTTTGCCTGTACAAACATTCCATTACTTTGAAATATCTTGAATGACATTTATGTCTTCCTAGCTGCAAACCAGGGAGAATTATGATTAACAATTTTATATTCATACACATGTACACAATTTCCAGTGACCTTCAGACCATAAACGAGTGATCTGTACTAGGAGTTAGATGAATATTCATTTTTACTATACATTCATCCTTGAAGAGGAACATGACGAATGCTGGCGTTATCGATCAGATGTGGGAAAGGGATGCCTCGGATCGAGCAACATGGCGAAGCATAGTTAAAAGCTCAGTGTCCGCAATTGAAGACAAGCGTCAAAGGGAGTATAACAGAGTTCACGAAATCAGACATTCCATAGCAGCTCAACCAAGCCATTCAGGCCACTGCTACAGACAACTCTGTTGCTCTAGTGCAGGCCTTGCGGTCCATCTGCATTTCTGCGCATCCTAATGAAGCAGTCATCATCGCCAGCGATGGACAGATGACGACGACGATGACATTCATCCATTTTCTATGTTGCTTATCCATTGAGGCTCATGGATATGCTGGAGCAAATCCCAGCTGACTTCAGGCAAGAGGCAGGGTACACCCTGGACAGACTGGCAATCTATCATAGGGAATCCATGGCCTAATTGTTAGAGAAGCAGCTTTGAGACCAAAAGGTTGCTGGTTTGATTCCCAGGACCAGCAGGAATGGATGAAGTGCCCTTGAGCTAGACTCTGCGTATGTCGTTCTACATAAGAGCATCTGCTAAATGCCTATAATGTAATGTAGGACTAACACAGAGACAGACAGACATTCACACTCCATCCATCCATCCCTTATCCAACACCGCTTAGCCTGTGCAGGGTCGTGGGCGAGCTGGAGCCTATCCTAGCTGACTATGGGCGAGAGGAGGGGTACACCCTGGACAAGTCACCAGATCATTAACACATTAGAGACAAACAACCACTCACATTCACATCTACGGTCAATCTAGAGCCTAACCTGCATGTCTTTAGACTGTGGGGGAAACCGGAGCACCCGGAGGAAACCCATACAGACACAGAGAGAACATGCAAACTCCACACAGAAAGGTTCCCGTCGGCCACTGAGCTTGAACCCAGAACCTTCTTGCTGTGAGGCGACACTGCTAACCACCATGCTGCCACCATTCACACTCATATTAGGCAATTTAGAGTTGCCAGTTGATCTAATTCACAAGGAAACCAGAGCACCCGGAGGAAACACATGCAGGCACAAAGAGAACATCCAAACAGAAAGACCTGAGTCAACTGGCAGGTTGACCTGCTTACTGTGAGGTGACTACACCACCATGTCACCCTCATTTTTACTAGTTGACCAATAATTCAAAAAACAAAATAAAAGTAATTGACGACTCCTACCAGGCCTGCGATGAAAGATCTTACATATTGCACAACGATTTACAGTAATTTGCACATTGCGCAATAGTCATTTACATATTGCATGGTAATTTATTGTAATTTACATATTATTTGGTGTGGTGATTCTAAGTTCTGTGTTCTCACAGAGAATGTGATAAGAACATAGCATTTATAGTTTGCAATAAAAAAAATTAATTTTTTGTTTTTGTTATTGTGTCTGGAATATCAAGAAGGTTTTGGAGTTGTAATAATTGGGGTTGTCTGGTTTCAAGATAAAAAAAGCAGGATAAATAATATCATAGTATTTCTTCTACTCTTGCTTTGCATTTTAATCATTTAACACACCTAAAACCACAACAGTCCCATAATATCACCACTTAAACTGTATTGCATTTGCAGACTTCAGTCCTTTTAATCAGCTGATTAGCAAGCAAGGAAATTCACATTTCAAAGGTGATGTCATTCTTTTTGGAGCAATTTGGCCCTGGGAACCAATCTACTGTTTCTTTAGGGTGACACAAAGCAATGATCCATTTCCTGTTTCCTGGCATGCCAACTTGGCACCACCGTCGCGACACCATCAAGTCAGCATTCAGCAACAGGCGTCGCCTGAACAAAGGGCCTTATTAGCAATGAGTCAGAATTAATGCAATTTGAGAGAAAACATCTATATACAGTACACATACACATGCTATATGCTACATGCTAACATCCATGACCCTTATAATTTCATAATATGGAGCGCATTAACGTTTACAGGGTGTTTTTTTTTTTGGTAAAGAGGAGTCATCCCAGAGTTTCGCTTAGGCCTCCGCACTCTTTCAGGCCCTGACACGTCAGGAAATTTAGGACTTGGCAAATCGCAGCTTGCTGAGTGACTTACAGCAGGATTCAGCGGTGATAAATTTTCACTAATGGTCTGAGAGGTTACAAAGTACGGTTTCAAGTTTAGAAGGTGGGGAGGAGGGAGGGAGAAGAAAACGAAAGAGATCAAATCATTTATCTCAATGGTTCGGTTCCCGTTGAGTGGAATGTAAGCAAACGTTCAGAAAATTAAATCATAGCGCTATAGTTTAGATAAGAAGCTAGTTTAGATAGAGGAGAGTGGCTGCATTTTTCATTCATACTGACTCTCAGGGTCGAACGAGAAATAGCAGCCTGTTACTTAAGAGATAAGTGAGAGACAAACTGACAAGGATTCAGTTACGGGAGATCAGGAACAGTTTACCTGTTGTCTTTCAGCAGACACTTCGATGGACCTGAAGATATACCACACAGCGACGCAGGACAGGAAGACGGGAAAAGGGAGGGAAGATGTCTACTTTCAGCCACCAACTGAGTTTTCTCCTTCTTACAACACTTACACCTCTAGAAAACTTAAACAGGGATAAGTATTCATCCCTTCAACGTTTCCAGTGTTACAACCTGGAACAATGAACTTAATGTGGATTATATCTCATGAACATATACAATACATCCCATAATACTAAAGTGGGCGAATGAATCGATATAGTTTATTCATAATGATCATAAAATCTCAATTCTGATTGGTCAATTTTCTAGAACAGCTACAAATCACAGGTTTAACACGTTCGTTCTAAAGTTATCATTTCTATAGCAACAACTTACGCAGTGGCATTCTGCGGGTGAAGATTTTAAAAATGGCCGTGAAGGTGAAATTTTCTGGAAGGAGATATTTGTTTAACATTTATGGAAGGAATCGTAGGTGCTAAAGAAGGTGACTGGACTTGGTTGAAATCCTTGAA
Organism: Notarius kessleri; assembly: GCA_025212355.1. Lineage (NCBI taxonomy): Eukaryota > Metazoa > Chordata > Actinopteri > Siluriformes > Ariidae > Notarius > Notarius kessleri. Next base: position 3,308,477 of record JAOBAM010000019.1, read on the forward strand.
GATGCTTCACTTCTCTTCTGAAAGGCTTCTTCAGTTCTGTCTGACTAGTGGGAAGTTCCATCTTCTAATGGACCAAAAGCAACCCTAAGGAGCGTCGTTGAGGTCGCATGGGTCATTGAGGTCACCTCAACGACTCTCTCCTTAGGGTTGTTTTTGGTCCACTAGAAGATAAATACCTGGAACTTCCCACTAGTCAGACAGAACTGAAGAAGCCTTTCAGAAGAGAGGTGAAACATCTTCAAGGATTTCAACCAAGTCCAGTCACCTTCTTTAGTACCTACGGTTTATGATGACTTGGATGACTGAGAACCTTCACAGACATATTTATGGAAGGAGTCTCCAGTGTTAGCGCTTTGCAACAGTCAGAGGTAAAGCTCTAACTTTTAACATTTCTGACATCTTCAGGACAGAGCGGTTTGAGAAACTAGATGGTTCTCAACATTAATTGTAGTTATATAAACAGATCAAAAGTATGACATTAATTTTAAAAAGCATATTCATTGTCAGATTGCTGGGGTATAAGGTGAAAAAAACGTTCATGCTGTTACAGGAAAATAATAAACTTTGGGGTGGTGACTCAGAGCAGAGAGGAATCATTCATCCATTAAAGTTGAACCGAAAGCTTGTCACAGGAACTGAAGGCACGCTGGTGGCCCACTTCCTGGGGGTCGTATTCAAGTGACAAAACCTCAGCCAAAGATGAATAACTGCTCATGCTAGTGTAGCGTCATTTCCCATCCATTTCACAAAGGAAAGTCATAATGCAATTCTCCACGCTGTTGAATAGTGGACGTATTCTCACATCACATACATCACATCACATCCCACAGCAGTACTGCACCATGCATTCTGATGGACTTTATACATCAATGCTGAATGTACACTGGTGTATGTTTTGGGGAGACTTATAAAAATAAAATAAAAAAAGCCACATGATCCCATGAGTCCCACCTTTTCATATATAGCATGTGATTTTTCATGATTCTTTTATTTCCACATATGACTTTATTCAAATGATTCACTGATACAATATTTACATTCATTTCACACACATGATTCGTTTATTTTCATCTTTATTTTTCACAAATAATTTCATTTTTTAAATGTGATGTTTTCACAAGAATCACGTGATTTTTTTTTTCATAGTTCATTTGTGTGAACCAAACCTGGGGAAGCCATGGCCAAATGGTTACACAAACAATTTTTGGACCAAAAGGTCGCTGGTTTGATTGGCTCAAATGCCCTTGAGCAAGGCACCTTACCCACAACTGCACTGGCAAGTGTGGTGGTGTACCTTGTGTCTAATTAGCCAAAGAAAATCTGATGTGGTTATCAGTTTGGGCAAGAACCCGGCCATAGTAACAAATTTGATTGATGCTTTTTTATGTTTCACATGATCATTCCTTGCATTCCGATGATTTGCTTATTTCTCCAATTTTTTTCACAATTCAATTATTACCTCCACCATCTTTGTTGGAAGAGGCTATGTTTTCACCTCCGTTTGTTTGTTTGACTGTTTCCAACGTAACTCAAAAAGTCGTGAACAGATTTTGATGAAATTTGGAGGAAAGGTGATCCATAGGCCAAAGAACAATTAGATTAGATTTTGATGCAAATCCGGATATGTATGCAGAGCCAGGATTTTTGCTTGTTTGTTCCCAATGTAACTCAAAAAGTAGTGAACAGATTTGGATGAAATTTGGTGGACAGCTTTAGTATTA
>JAOBAM010000019.1:4495756-4507593 GCA_025212355.1 Notarius kessleri
TTGCTGGGCCAGAGGAAAGAACCGCTTACGTCAGCGGGGGGGCGGAGTTGTTAAGACCAACAACAATAGCAAGACCGTGAAAGGTCGCCATTTTTAAGCGACGAGAAGCAGCAGCTGTACAAACGCGAAGTCATCCATTGTTGTTGTTGTTGCTTCTGCTTCTCCGTGTTGTTGTTGCTTCGATGTTCGTGCCAAGGTTTATACAAACGCAGTGACGTAACTGACGTATACAGCGACGTAATGACGTGGCTCCCCTTAGCACCCCTAGCTATGGAAAAGCAAACTGGTTCTCAGCTGGCTTGCAAGTTGAACGAGTTGTGAACCAGCACCACCACTAGCCCTGAACCAGCCCTGGAACTGATTTGGTGGAAAAGGGGTATATGACAGCTTCAGTGCCCCTTGGCTTCAATTCTACAAGTCTCTGGAGCTGTACTTCTGTTGGTATACATAAACAAATATGGTGAAGGATGACTTTATGCCTTTTTCTCTGTAATCTATTGCCTATGGTTGTACATTCATCTTTGTAATGAGGGGTTCATGCACTGCAACCCTAGTATAATATTCCTCTGCGTGTGGAGTGGAGAGTCACTGCAAATCATCCAAAATCCTTCCTGATCCTTTAATGAAACATTTCTATCCTGATGGGCATCGTCTCTTCCAGAATGACTCCACTGGGTTCACTGAATGGTTTAATGAGGATGTAAAGGATGTAAATCATATACTATGGGCTTCAAACTCACCACAAGTGTTAGACAGCTCCTCCACCACCATCATCAAAGCACCAACTGACAATATCTTTTGGAAAACCAATGTTCATTGCTCCACTATAGTTCCGGAGACTTGTAGAATCTATGTTGAGGTGCACTGAAGTTATTCTGGTGGCTCGTGGTGGCCTAAAACACCAACAGACCGTATACGTGAAGAATATACCTTAAATAATATCTACATCATATGTATGTAACGTGTAATCCAGGTAAGAACAATGACAAAATAAATTTCGTGAAAGAGAAGTACGAATTTTTTTCTGGTAGAACTCATTTTTCAGCCAGAAGAAAGTAATTTTTCAAAATCGAACAGCACACAGATCTGAAGGATCATTATACTGCACAACTTTATTCACATTCAGAGATAACTGCCATTTTCTGTTCAACTGTGATTCACATTAGCTTCAGGGGGAAAAAAGCTTTAAAAAAAAAAAAAAGATGATGGGAAGAAACAAGGTGTGATAAAATGTAAGGCTAGCTGAAATGAGTTATTGATTTCTCTGCAGGTACTTGCTGCTTGCTTTTGCCCTCTACTGTTTCCGTTCAAATGTGATCATTCCTAATCAGACTCACCGAGCAGGAAAATCGCATAATAGGGTTTTTTTTTTTTTTTGTAGCTCTGAAGGTGTCTAGTATCTTGGATAGGTGAAGGCAGTGGGTCATTGTTAAACCTTCTGCTCATTGCACACATCGTAGTAATAAATAATTTATCTTTTTTTAATTATTCCATTACTGCAGTGTGTGTCACTCAACAGGTGCTGGAGGTGTGCTCAGAGGGAATCTGGGAGATTACGCCTTGATATCTAATTTCCCTCGGCTGGGAACGAAAAGAGGCAATAAAATAATAAATCCCCCAATCTAACATAACCCGCCTATAAGATCGATAAGATCTGGGTGTGCATTGCAGGAGGGTGATTCAACAACGCTATTCAGAACCAGATGGTAATTCCTTATTTACAGAGCTGTTGCTCTTTTTAGTTCATCCTCATCGAGTCCATCTGTTCCACTGTCTTCACGCAGCCTGGCATGGAGATTTCAGGAAAGTGACAGTTGATAAGCAAGATAAATGTGTTTATTTATCTACTTATTTTATGGTTTATTACAAAGCCATTTTAATCCTATATAGAGCTGTGCATTCAACTGTGTCCAGGTTTGTTTGTTTTTTTAATAGTTCTCGGATTTGATTTGAGAGACTTTTAAGTAAGATTACCAACTCATACTAAAAAAAAAAAAAATTCTGGTTTTGGCCAGCCAAAGAGTAAAATCTAGGCTGCCAAGAATGAGTCAATATGTAGTGCAAAGTTGCTAAACACCCCATTTTTCAGTCAAGTCAGGTAGCCCGAGGCAAAAATCAACCACCCAGGCCATACTGATTAATTTACTCAAAAAGCAAATAGGGACTATTGGCTGAGGGAACTATCCTAAATAGTGAAGCTTGGCTTTCTCTCAGTTCAGATTAATAAGTGATTTAGGAAAGTCATTAGGCCTGGGATTGCTTTATTGCAGCTACACATGCAAGCCAGCATGAAGAAGAAAGCTGTTGCAGCATTAGAGACAAAGAAAAAAAATGGCTTTAGGCCCTGGCATCTATCCACCAATCTTCTTCTGGATGGCAGCGTTGCTTTTTTGGCAGCCAGATGTAACGTGGAGCGTAAATAATATGCCAAACTAATGTTGAATGTCTGACATTCTGAGGACTGAGAATCTCAGTGCTTCCTCTTCAAAAGGTTCTGGCTCAGTGTTTTATTGCAAACTTGTCCTTACGGTGTCTATTACAGGAAATGAAATCCATTCTGTCAGATCTAATCACAGACAACTTCTCCTAAACATAAAGTCTAATCTTGAGCTGCTTCAGGAGTTTGCAAACAAACTCCAATTTTTTCTACATTTACATATTCAGAGGCTTGATGTACTGTACGAGACGATGAGCGTGATGGTGTTGATGGTGGTATTAGTATGAAAGGCGAAGCTTTGGAAGCTGATCTTGTGAGCAGAGTGTAGTCTAGAGATGAGGAAGTGAGAGAGCTGGACAGAGTAAAGGACTAAAGCACCGCTGCTTCATTCTGTTTAGGTAGAGATGAAACAGAGGTGAATCCTACTGCACTACTATCAGCAAGTAGTCAAACAGCATTATGGGTAATATATCAAAAATGGTAACCATAAACTGAAAATGGAACAACATGTCAATAAAAGAAGTTTAAACTAGAGCTCAGAATTTCATTACAAAATACATTTTGTTAATTATCCAGGGTGAAGTTTTCCTTTATACTCATTACTCTTTGGAGTAAATGGATGTGTAAATATTTGCTACAGGCTCTTGGATGAAGTCTGAAGAAACCATTTCCATGAAGACGAAACGGGCAGACTTTGTGGCAGCCATTGTACGAGGAAGAATGGTCGTTGCTGGTGGATTGGGTATGTTTCCAGAAAACACACCACCTGTAATAATGACAGCAGATTCTTCAACAGCTCTAAGCCTGTATATTGTTCTTGTTACCTGTTTGCTCACCTGTAGGTCATCAGCCCTCAGTGCTGGATACCGTCGAGGCTTTCCATCCTGAAAAAAGAAAATGGGAGAATCTAGCCCCCATGGCAACTCCTCGCTGCTCTGCCTCCAGCATCATGATCCGTGACCGCCTGTTGGTGGTGGGGGGTGTCAATCAAATCCCGAGCTCTGCCCATGAAATTCTTTACGTGAAGGAGGAAGAGGTTGTTTAGCTATTCTGTAGCCTGAGAAAATTTGCCTTCATCATGACAGTAGACTGCTAAAAATGCTTGCCTGTTATAGAGTCTTTGATAGGCAAATGATATAAAATCAAATAATATAAAATCCAAAGCACAAAGTATCCATTTATAGCTCTCATTGTTCTATTCTACAGCTCACACACACGTACAGGGCAAAAGACAATCCACTTGTCAATCTGAATACTGTAGACAAGCATGTGAGAGTGTAGATTCTTTATATATACATCATGTATTTTAGAGTGACTAAATATTGGAGTCTGTGTTATTCTAAAGAAGGTGTCTTCTGAGATTATATGCCAGGTATTTTGTAGCTTTACTTGAAACTGTCAGGTTGCTATTGCTGTAGATTTGTACTCCCGACTATGGCCTTGAAAATTCTTTCTGTTACTCTCTCACAAAGTGAAGTTTATAGCCAAAACAGGTGCAACGTTGTGGTAGCCTCATCAGATTTCTCTTTATATCAGTTGTTTACGGTGCCTGCACTTTGTGAATTGTGATATATTGTAATGAGCTCCTTAGGATATGAATATCTGACTGTTTCTCAGAAATCTTCAGTTCTGAGATTTATCTCACAGTTTAATCCATAGAGTAGCTCTGGGGGACATGCCAGGTAATTTATAATAATAGATTGTGTAATAATGGGCCTCATTTATCAGGCTTTTAGTAAAGTTGTGTGTAAAGGCTTTCATAGGCTAAACCGAACTAAAAATTCTCAAACTAAAAAGTTTTAAAGAACGCCAAAAAGAGTGCCATCTAAGTGTGATGTGCATGAAATTTTCCAGTAATACAGCTCATCCATTGCAGCGTATCAGCTACCATAAACATGCAAAAATTAAAAAAAAAACGCCACACGCTCTGTTATAGGGCACTATTAATTTTGTCCTCATTGAATGGCTAGTCTTATTTGTCTTAATTTATGCTTCCTTACAAGTCAGTAATATAAAATGTCAATTACACAAAATGTTTATTACATCCTTGATTCCAAAAAAGTTGGGACACTGTGTAAAACATAAATGAAAACAGAATGTAATGATTTACAAATCCTTTTTGACCTATATCCAACTTTATTGTTTTTTGTAAATAGACACTTATTCTGAATGTGATGCCTGTAACACGTTCCAAAAAATTTGGGACGGGGCAACAAAAGACTAGGAACATTGTGGAATGCTCAAAAAACAACTATTTGGAACATTCTACAGGTAAACAGGTTAATTGGTAATTGGAAAGGCTCAGTAGTTCACAAGCAAGGATGGGACGAGGTTCACCACTTTGTGAAAAACTGTGTGGTCAAATAATCCAACAGTTTAAGAACACATTTTTCAACATACAATTGCAAGGAATTAAGGAATTTCACCGTCAACAATCTATAATTTCATCAAAAGATTCAGAGAATCCAGAGAAATCTCTGTACATTAGGGGCAAGACTGAAAACCAACATTGAATGCCTGTGATTTTTGATCCCTCAGGCAGCACTGTATTAAAAACTGACATGATTGTAGAAAGGACATTACTACATGGACACGGGAACAATTCAGAAACAATCGGGAACATGACGGTAAACACAGTTTATTGCAAAGTGAAAGCTATATATCAGAAACGCCACTGAGATTTCCACTGATGCAAAGTGGAAAAGGGTGCTGTGGTCTGACGAGTCCATGTTTTGAATTGTTACTGGAAATCATGTAAATTTTGATATTGGGAATTGTATCGGAAATCATATCAAGAGGAAAAAGACCATTCAGATTGTTATCAGCGCAAAGCCAACTCCTGTGATGGTATGGGAATGTGTTAGTGCCTATGACATGGGTAACTTGCGCATTTGTGAAGGTGCAATTAATGCTGAAAGGTGTATATATAGGTCTTGGAGCAACATATGCTGCCATCCAAATGATGTCTTTTTCAGGGACATCCCTGATTATTCCAGCAAGATACATTTCGCATGTGTTACTATAGTGTGGTTTGATAGTAAAAGAGTGCAGGTGCTAAACTGGCCCGCCTGCAGTCCAGACCTGTCACCCATTAAAAATGTGTGTGTATTATGAAGCACAAAATGCAACAATGGAGAACCCGGACAGTTGAGCAACTGAAGTCGTATATCAAGAAAGAATGGGAACGAAAACACATTCAAAAGTTCAACAATGTGTCCTCAGTTCCCAAACACTTACTGTGTGCTGTTAAAAGAAAAGGTAATATAACATAGTGGTAAATGCCCCTGTCCCAACTTTTTTGGAACTTGTTGTAGGCATCAAATTCAGAATGAGTGTATATTTACAAAAGGTATATCACAGTTTGAACAATAAATATCTTGTCTTTGTATTGTATTTTACTGAATATAGGTCGAAAAGGGTTTGCAGATCATTGCATTCTGTTTTTATTCACGTTTTACACAGCATCCCAACTTATTTGGAATCGGGGTTGTAAATTTGTGTGCAAATGAAGTTTGATAAATGAGTTCCCCAATGTGTATATGATTCCAGGTTTTGGACTTAAAAGCAGAATTTGCAGTGCTGCTCTTAGTACAGAATGAAGGAACCTGCTATTTAAATGCATTATGGAAGACACAATAACAATTATGCACCATTATGAGTCAGATGAAAAATTCCTATTTCCTGTAAGTATTTGTTTTACACAAAATCAACCACAGCAATAAAAGTCCAGCACAATGTAACAAAACAGATTTTGTAGAAAGGACTGCACCATTACATTTCAGTCATTAAACAAGCTATGTTGCTCATTTGAGCCTTTGAATCTTTGTTTGTTTGTTTTTCCCCAGCATGTTCACCTGGACCTTGAAACCTGTGCAGCGTAAAGGCTTCAATTGACCTCCCCTACCCTTACTTTTGTCTCCTTTGATTTAATCATGTCAGGTACATGGCACTCACTGCTTAATCTTGGCAGGTAAAGTACTTTACTGTGAGTGAAAGGAGACTTCAGTGTCCTAGCCATGGGGTTTATTTGTCTTTATCGATTTTCTTCCTGTCTTGTACATTTTGCAGAGGCAGATGGCTCGTAGTTACAGTGTCCCTTCAGCTCAGCTTTACATTACAGAAGCTCAGCTAAAAAACACTACTGCGCACACTTATAAGGCTGTTCATCAGCTAAATGAGCTTCAGGATGATGTATGAGCCAGTTTAGCTCTAATTAGGCAGTGCCACCAAAGCCAGATTTTAATGAAGTCAGAGTTCCACTTGCCGCAAGCTGAGCAGCTGGTTGAAATAAGGATCATCTTGTCTAATGTTTTTCAGATTGAGTCGTCAGGGCTAACAGACAGTGTATTTAACTCTGTGTATATGATGATGGCCAAAACAAGAGCGCAACTTTACAGAACGCCGCCCTTTGATGCAAGGCTTCAAGCTGTGCTTGTGCGCCTGTGTGTAGAGAGATTTATGATGAATTAAATTATGTCTAGATTATGGGGGAGTGATTTATTATAGCTGTGAGTGTGTAGTTATGTCATGCACCACTGGGTGGCACTGTTAGACAGTAAATGTGCTGCAGTAATGCGGACCAGTTGATCCAACAACATTTTATCCTTTGTAAATAAAGCATAATATTTAATATCTAAAGGAATACTTTCAGAAATTGACAGAAATATTTCTGTGGAGGTCTGAAGACATCTACTAAATGTATACAGTATTGTATATTAAATATAGTTGAAACAGAATGATTAATTCTCAGAAGATACCTACAACAATTAAATAACTAACATGTTGTACATCATTAAGTATTAAAACTGTCCTGTAAAACCTTTTAGCAAAAGCATTTGAATGGCTATGCTCAAAAATTGCTTTATTCAACCTGTTCGTAAGGATGGTGCATTTTTAAAACCAGTCAGCTGTATTATTCTAGCTATCACTACTAGCAAAAATACGTTTAATTACTTGCAGTTGTTTTTAGCAGTCATGTTCAGCTTTATGCTCTTATTTAATGATAGCATGTACTTCAGATTTTTGATTATATCATAGTTTACTTCAAAACTACAATGAAAAAATTATGCTGGCCAAGACGTAGCACATCAAAAAGCAAGACGTAGCAAAAAGTTTACAGTGGACAGATATCTTGGTTATGCCAGTGTGAATGAAAGCTCTGGTTATATACACTATATGGCCAAAAGCATGTGAAAACCAGAACATGACACCCATGTATGCTTGTTGAATGTCCCATTCCAAAGGCTTGGAATTAATATGGAGGCGTTCCTTACTTTGTTGCTCTAATTACCTCCACACTTCTGGGAAGGAGTGTGGCTGTGGAGATTTGTGATCATTAAGCCACAAGAGAATTAATGAGGTCAGACAATGATGTTGAGTGAGGAGGCCTGGGGTGCAGGCGGTGTTCCAGTTCATCCCAAAGGTGTTCAGTGGGGTCGAGGTCCGAGCTCTGTGAGTTCTTCCACTATAACCTTAGAAAACCATGTGTTCATGGTGCTCGTTTTGTGCACAGGGGCATTGTCATGCTGGAACAGGTTTAGACCTCTCATGTCCTGTGAATCCAGTGAATAGAAACCTGCAAAATATTAAAAAAATAAAATTAATGTGTGCCTCCACCTTTGTGGCAAAAGTTTGTGTAAAATCTACACATGTATATGGCCGTCAGATGTCCAGATACATTTTATACAGTGTATATTCATTGATTTCAGTAACAGGCTTCTCCTGGTCAGGGTCATGGTGATCTGGATTGCATCTCGGAAAAAAATTGGTCTGAGGCAAGAATATACCCTGGATGGGGCATCACTCCATTGAAGGGCACTATGCACACAGGTATTGTACATTCACACACTCGTTCACACCTAGGGGCAATTTAGCATAGTTAATCCACCTAATGGCATGTTTTTGGGAGGTGGGAGGAAACAACAGAACTCCTGGGAAACTCATATGGACTCGGGAAGAACATACGAAACTCCACACAGACAGTAACTGGAGCTCAGGATCAGACCCTGGAGCTGTGAGGCAGCAACACTACGCACTGCATCACAGTGCCACTCAATTATGTTATTTAATAAATCATGACATTAAGGATGTATTTCTAGAAATAAAACCAGATTCAGTTTTAAAACAAAGATGCAACTTTGTATTGTTGATTTAATGATAATGTCATTCGCATTCTCTGGAGTAGGTCACTTTAATACCTGTCATTTCAGTTCCATTGTAATGCATGACAAACTGTGACATCTTCTTGTCTTCTTGGACTTAAATACGTTCAGTAATTTAATTAAATATTTTACTTCTCAGTACTGTAACATTACTAGTTGTGGAATTTTTTAATTAGTTAGTGAGTCAACAATGGTGCAGATCACACATTTTTGAGTGCAAATATAATATTGTGCATCAGCTCCAAAATCCTGTTACGGTGCTACTACCTAGTGTGAAGGTGTCAGACTCCACATCTCAGTTGAGTACTGAGGTTTACACTGAGTGAGTTTAACATCTTAGAAGGGGGAACACACACTCTAACGTGTTAATTTCTCATTGGCTGCATTATCTGAACAGTTGGATACAAAAAATCGAGCATAGCCTAAGTTCTGACAGGCCACGAAGTCAAGCTCAGCCCTCAATTCCAGCTACATCAGCTGACACAGCTGATCTCAAGCCAGCCCACATCAGCTGACAGCTCAGCTGATTCTCTTCTATGCATTCTGTTGGCATATCTCACATCAAGCACCTTATTTAAGCTGTTTTAACCTGCCTACCTTTGCTACTTCCTCTGCAAGCCATTTTACAATCCACCTCCACCTCAACTCTTCCCACTTTTATGCTGTCTGACTTTAATCAATGTCATTTCTGTATCATTGATGCCTGCTCACAACCCAGTCCAGACCACCTTCTTCCATTGCTCCATGGTTCAGTTCTGATGCTCTCATGCCTATTGTAGGCACTTTCCTGGTGGACAAGAGTCAGCATGAGCACCCTGACCAGTCTGCAGCTACTCAGCCCATACAAAGCAAGTGTGATGCACTGTGTGTTTTAACACCTTTCTATCATAGCCAGCATTAACTTTTTCAGTAGTTGTGCAGGTGCTTTTCTGTGGTTCGCTGATTGTCCTTCCTTGGACCACTTTCTGATAGTTGATAATCAGTGCATACTGGGTGTATACCCCATGACCTACAATTTTGGAGATGTGTTGACCCTGTCATCTAACCATTACTTTTGGCCCTTGTCAAAGAGGCTAAGATCCCTAATCCATGCCATTTTTGTTGCTGCCGCCTTCCCTGCTTTAGCCGTTCCATGCAGGCACATGGAAGGGCAGGGAGGTGCTCTCCCTGCCTCAAGGCTTTCCACGTAGGCACGTGGAAAGGCGGGGAGGTCCCCTAATCCATGCCATTTCCACTGCTGCTGCCCTCCCTGCTTTAGCCATTCCATGCAGGTACATGGAAGGGCAGGAAGGTGATTTCTCTGTTTCAGGGCTTTCCATGTAGACACATGGAAGGGTAGGGAAGTCCCATATTCTGACCTTAATCAGTGTCATCTCTGTTGTCATTGATGCCTGCTCTGTTCTGTAGCCTATTGGGGGGGATGTCTTGCTGCAGCTCTCCCTGCTTTAGCCTTTCCATTTAGGCACATGGTAGGACAGGGAGTTGTGCTCTCCCTGCCCCAAAGCTTTCCGCGTATGCATGTGGAAGGGCAGAGAGGTCCCAGAACAGAGCCAACCCGCCAAATACAACTTGTTGCAAATATTGCAATGTAAATAAAGTTCCTTGACAAAAGTGGTCCTGACAGAACTGAGCAGATGGTTTATCTAATATTATGAGAAATTAAATTTTTATGACCCTAATAACACTACACTGACTAATAGTAACCTCAGACTGCACTGGTTAAAGCAATGAAAATAACATCCATCTATTTTCTGTAACCGCTTATCCTGTACAAGGTCGCAGGCAAGCTGGAGCCTATCCCAGCTGACTATGGGCGAGAGGCGGGGTACACCCTGGACAAGTCGCCAGGATATGTGGAAAAAAATATTTGTGAAAATTCAGGTGAAAAAAAATGCTCACTGAGCACTTTATTAGGAGCACTATACCAACCGTTCCCAAACTTAAGACTGCTGCAGCCCAAATTGAAAACTGAAAAACTGCTTCAGCCCACGCAAACTTTTAATCACAACACAGATCAACACATTAGACTAAGATTAAGTATTTCCCTATAGAGCAGTGTTCCTCAACCACTGAGCCATGGTCCATTAGTGGGTCCGCGAAGTGCCATCTAGTGGGCCGTGCAGTTGTTTTTGGGTTTTTTTTCAAGTTGAAGCTAATTTTTAGTAGGGTACAATTGCTGAGTTGCAGCCGACGTCACATCCGCTACATTAGATATGCAAGACAGGAAGTGGTGGTCAGCTGAGCTCACTGTTTACAAAGCATTACTATCACTGGGGTGCCTTGCTAGTCGTTAAAGTGCCCTGTGCTTGCTTTGTTTTGGGCTGTTCAAATCGGACAAACTGTGAAACTGATAAAAGTTTCTCCTGGCTTCCCCATGAAGTGATAAGAAAGGGTGAAAGACCAAAAGATGATGAGAAAGGTGACTCTTGAACCTTTCACTGTGATGGAGGGGAGCCGCATTGAACAATGCTTGAGTTTGCAGTGATCACTTTGTGAAAGGTTTGTAAATTCTTCTGATTTATTTCATTTGGGTTTGCAAATCACTTTTCTCACCCTTTTCCATTATTTTGTGATGTTCTGAAGTTCAGGAGACACTTAAGTCTTCAGATGTGTTTTTGTTTACTGTTTGATCATGGTCGCTATATTGTAAACTAACATATAATATGCATAATACCCAGGTCTTTAAAGGGGTTTCTGTGGATCTTTGTAATGATTTACCTGAAAGAGAAGAGCAGGGAGGATTGAGAATCAAGTGGCTGTAGTGTGTTTACACTCGATACTAAAACTTGTAGCATCCTAGTAACTATTGCCAAGACACATACAAAGAGCTCAGAAACTCCTATTTACCCAGGCAAAAATGATACATGATTTATCTTGTAGTATCCTGATCTCCAGATCTTTAACCCAGCCACATATAAAAAGTTGTTTGTCTCCATGCTCTTCCAGGTTTTCATCTGTTTGTCTGTGTAGAATGATGTCTAGCACCAGGGAGTTTGAGATGTCGAGGAACTCACTGGATGGATAATTTTCTAACTCATGGGAAAAAAATCCTTCTTTGTTAGCATGTAAGGATCTATCCCACTGAGTGGTTTCTGTATTCATTTATTTTGAGTGTACTTCTTGGTTTTAATAACTTGCTTGTTTGCTGTACACAAACATGGGAATAAGTTCTTGTGTTAATTGACCAGACTCCACTTTTGGATCATTAATCCCTTTTGACTGAGAATGCCCTGCATGCA
>JAOBAM010000019.1:4573664-4584332 GCA_025212355.1 Notarius kessleri
GCCCGTAGTCAGCTGGGATAGGCTCCAGCTTGCCTGCGACCCTGTAGAACAGGATAAAGCGGCTAGAGATGATGAGACGAGATGTGATTTGAAACAGTAATCATGATCCTGGAAAGGCTGACTTTTTGTGGCGCAAAGGTGGGCTGAGCATCTCCAGTTTGTCAACAAATTGAGATGTCTAAAAACAATGTTTCTCAAAGACAGATATGAATGGATTCAGATATTTCATCCTCTCCGGTGCAGAATATATCATTAAATGATTCAAGGAATCTGGAGCAATTTTGGTGCGTAAAGTGCAAGGGCGCAAGCCTAAGCTGAACACCTGTGATCTCCAGTCCCTCAGACGGCACCGCACCAAGAACCATCGTTCATCTATCGCGGATATAACCACATGGGCTCGGGGTTACTTTGTTAAGCACTACGATATGGAGTTACATCCACAAACGCCAGTTAAAACTTTACTGTGTAAAAAGGAAGCCTTATGTTAACTGTGTCTAAAAGCGCCGTCAACTTCTCTGGATTCAGAGGCATCTGGGATGGACCATCATACAGTAGAAATGTGTATTGTGGTCAGACAAATCAGTATTCCAGGTCTTGTTTTGGAAGAAGTGGACGCCGTGTGCTCTGGACCAAAAACAAAAAGGAGCATCCAGACTGTTACCAGGAACAAGTCCAAAAGCCAGAGCGTGTCATGGTATGGGGTTGTGTCAGTGCCCTTGGCAAAGCTAACTTGCCTTCAAGACGACATCTTTTCCAAGGAGATTTTAACAAGACAATGCAAAACCACATTGTGCACACGTTACAAAGGCGTGGCTGTGGAAGAAGAGGTTGTGTCCCCGAGAGAGAATGTGTCATGAATTTTTAAACAAAAAATATGACAATGGCGACCCCGTACTGTTGCATACCTTAAGACTTGTGTGCAAGAAGAATGGGATAAAATAACACCTGAAACACTTCATCACTTGGCGTCTTCAGTCCCCAAACATCTTAAGTGTTGTAAAAAGGAATGACAACGTTATAAAGTCGTAAATGCTTTACTGTCCCAACTATTTTTGAAATGTGTTGCAAGAATCAAAATTGAAATGTTTATTTTGAATAAAATTCATGAGGTAAAACGTCAAATAATGTGCTGTGGTATTGTTTTGAGTGCAATACAGGTTAAAAATTATTTATAAATCATTTTCAGTGTTAATTTTCTCAAATCAGAAAAAGGGGTGTTTGACGTTTATACCTAGTTCAATGCAGCCTGGTTTGTCTTTCTCCTGTAACATGGGCTGTATAAGGCTCTGCCTTCTGTGGGGTAATAGGTGATAACAAAGACCAAAAAAAACCCCCAATAATATTCTGGTTGATAAATGAGTCAACTCTTCGACGATGTGCCAAACGTCTCAGGTATTGATAAAAGACTCAGAGTCATCTCGTTCATGAACTACACAGAGAGATGAAGCAATAGTATCGGATGGTACACAAACAAGTTGACCTTTTGAATGGATTCTTTTTGATGAGTTTGCGCTACAGTATTGAGATGTCTAAAAACAATGTTTCTCAAAGACAGATATGAATGGATTCGGATATTTCATCCTCTCCGGTGCAGAATATATCATTAAATTATTCAAGGAATCTGGAGCAATTTTGGTGTGTAAAGTGCAAGGGCGCAAGCCTAAGCTGAACACCTGTGATCTCCAATCCCTCAGACGGCACCGCACCAAGAACCATCGTTCATCTATCGCGGATTTAACCACATGGGCTCGGGGTTACTTTGTTAAGCACTACGATATGGAGTTACATCTACAAACGCCAGTTAAAACTTTACTGTGTAAAAAGGAAGCCTTATGTTAACTTCCCTTCATCTCTTTGTGTAGTTCATGAATGAAATGACTCTTTGAGTATTTTAGTGGGATTGGACCGTATGGGCTAGCCTTTGTGTCCTGTGTGAATCAATCTATCAATCAATGAGCCTTCGACACCCATGACCCTGTCGCCAGTTCACCGGTTCTCCTTTGCATCCTTTTGTTTGGTACTAACCACTACGTACCAGGAACACCCCACATGATGTGCCATTTTGGAGATGCTCAGACCCAGTCATCTCACCATCATAATTTGTTAAAGTCACTCAGATCCTTATGCTTGCCCATTTTTCCTGCTTCCAACACATCAAGTTCAAGAACTGACTGTTCTCTTGCTGCCTAATATATCCAACCCCTTGACAGGTGCCATTGTAATGAGATAATCAATCAATGTTATTCACTTCACCGGTCAGTAGTCGAAATGTTATGGCTGATCGGTGTAAGATGATTTAGTATTGTTGCTACACGTACATGCGTCATTTAGGAAATCATTTTTAATACACCTAGTCATTTTTGCAACTCATGCTTTTCTGTTCACAACTGTGGTAAAGAGTGGGTTACCATCGACTTCCTGTCAGCTCCAACCAGTCTGGCCATAATCCTCCTCCTCTCATTGACGAGGTGTGACCACTCACACACCTGATTCCTGGATTCCCCTTCTCCACCATTAATGTTGTGTGTGGATGGATAAGAGATCAGCACTCAAGTGTCAGTTTTTTATTGCACATGGTGGTGTTTTTCTAAATTAAGCTTTCAATTCTCGGTCGATTCCAAACAGGACACCAATTACCTTGGTTTTGAATATTCACTTTATTTACAAAGAGTTTAAGAAAGAAAACCCCCATGCAGACATTCAACAGCGCCGATGTAGTAAATAGACCAAGTCATGGCATTATTAACACAGGAATATGGACATAAATAACACTGAGCACTCATTCGACCTCGAGTCTAAAGCGTCTTGTGGGTTTCTTGAAATCGCCGTTATTGTTCATGATTGTGTTTATACACACATTCACAGCTCTAAAAAAAAGATGTCATTTTTGCTGAAGCGCTACAAAAATAACATTGTATTGTCCACCATCTTCCCAGCGTCATCTGGAGAAAAATAGACTGTACAAGAGCTGGACGGGAGGAGGAAGCGGGGGAAAAAAAGGGACAAGCTTTCGGAGAGGAGATGTGGAGAAGGTTGCTGAACAGTCTCTAAACAGCCACCTCATAATGTCTAGGCTCCTGCAAACACACACAAGGACTTTTTGGACCAACGGTGAGTGTTAGCGCAGAGAAGTGTATGATACTGCTGTATATTTATAAAACAATGGCACCACGTGTCTTGCCAGAATGTTCTTCCATCAGGACGCCTCACCTGGTTGCTTTTCTGATGGTGCAGCCACAGTCACACACACACACACTCACTCACTCACTCACACACACACACACACACACACACACACACACACACACACACACAGCTGTTAGTTATCATGGAAGGCCAGCCGGGGCTGATGGGACGGGTGGTGTAGGAGCCGGATGCGTATACAGCCAACGAGAAAAGCATGTAGATGTAGAGAGTAAAAAGACATCATGAGAACTCCTCAGCAGTCCTCATAGCTCAGGAGTTCAGAAGCTATCTCTTCTTTTACGGTTTAAGTGCACCAGTGTGTTATTAACTCCCACTTTCCCAGCACCAGCTTAAATTCAGAGTCATTTCTACATTGTTCCAGAAGGATATTTAACAGTTATTCCACAAAATCAAGTCATACGTGAGCTGATCGCGGCTATCAGCTATGCATGATGAGATTGAGTAGAATAACTGTTATATCCACATTCACTAGATTTTGAGAAACTGAGAATTTTTGTTTTTTTGCAAATTCGAGAAATAATAACTTTCTACAAAACGCCCGACAAAATCATTTCCGCTTAGACGAACTTCTTAAAAACCTATCGACGGCTGCACAAACTGACTTTAGTGTTTTGTTTTTTGTAGAAAGTGCCGTCTTGCTGTCGTGCCGAGGTATAGAACAGCTTTAGACATTTATTTATTCATTCATTTCATTCCTTGGACATTTCAGTTCTGTGATTTTCAAACTTCTTTGAGCTTTTGAACCAGTCTAAAAACATTCAACAAATTTTAATAACACTTAAAGATGAATATTGTAAACAAACTGACAAAATGACAGGAGCAATTTGAAAATTTGAAAAATGCGATAATAATTCTTGAAAAATAAAAAAAAAGATACATTACCATAAAATACTTTCATTCCATATTTTTTGTTGCTTTTTTTTGTGTTTTTGTTTTTGAGTAGTTTCTATTTCGGTTCAGCAACACGCGCCGCCATTTTGTTTTTCTCTACTCACGGTATATGAGCTGATAGCCTAGTAGTAGAGTAGCCAATCAGAGTGTGTGATTGCTCATATCCAGTGAATGTGGATAGAATAATTAATGAAGTGATACGTTGGCTAGATCATGGAGTCAGGACAGGTGCCTGCGATTGGCTTGTGTAACAGGAGAGAGAGAGCAATACTTTTTTTTTTTTTAAAGAAAACAACCTAATCATTGGCACAATGCAGTATTGAAGCCAACTAGCTGAAGTAAAGCTTTGGCCTTGATGTTTTTTTGACTCACTATTGTCTTGTCTTGTCTTGGACTTGACAGTGGTGTTCTTAACCACAGCCCTATCCATGGCACTGTTTAAAACATTGTTAGGTGAAGGACCTACAAAACTTACTATGAAATAAGCAAATTGTTAAAGGTGGAACATTTAAAGATAACTGATCTTGCCGTTCAGTTGCGTTAGCTGCTTATCTGAACCTTTAATCACGAAATTTTATATAACAGGATGTTTATAATTTGTAGCTGAATGCCTCTGATCTAATAATGTTGGCACCTCAGTGTCGCTACACAACCACACACACACAGAGACTCGCATGTCGTCCCACCCTCAAGAGTTCAATTTTAGTGACTTCATATGTCTCATGTGTTTTAAGTGGAGGGTCTTTATGTTATGCTTTATGCTACAATGGGGCCAGCAGAATAGGTTGTGCTGAGCACAGAACATTAAAAAAAAAAACACTGTGCATATAATTGACACGGATTCCCTTCATACTGTAAAAGTCGTCTAACGACAGTCGTCCAAACAGTTCACTGTGCAAAGCATACTGTAGCCAAGGGAGCACTCACTTAATAAAACTCCCACTGTCTTGTGTAGTAAGTAGCTACATGTACGGAAAACGTGTTGCGACGATGTGTCCTGAAGTCGAGTCGTCTCGCTCGTGCCACCGCTGTTCCCATTACAGCCCTCTGGTTGTGAATACTTCTTCAGGGTATGGGATTGCTCTGTTTATTTATTTCTAGAGATGCATACAAAGCAAAACTGTCTGTATATATAATATATTTATTCTATAAATAAGGTGTTTATTTTTAATTTTATTCAATGTCTGTTTTTTTTTTTTTTTTTTCCTTTGCATTTTTGGGCCAGAAGAGATGTAATTTACTGTCTTTTTTTTTTTAACTTAACATACATATCAGATGTCGGTGCCTAATATTTTATGAAACCTCACACTCAAGCTGGTTCAGTAGCACGCTGAACATCGTAGGCCTTAACTGCAGCACAGCTCAACACCAACTAGCTGTTTGGTTTTATTTTTTTGTCCCTTTTGTTTGTCCTTTTTTTTTTGTATACCACAATGAATTTAATGCATAAATAGTAAAATTGCAAAACTGTTTTGATTTTTTTTTTTTTTTTTTTTGATTGAGCTGTTTTGCTGGCAGCAGCAGATCAGTGTATGATCATAGGTAGGAGAGCAGAAATGTTTTGAATCACTGCAAAAATCAAGCCAAGATTAAATCTTTGTGAGATCAGATATCGATTTATTGTATGTGAAGCTTCTTCTGAGAGGAGACAAACTGTATAACGGCTACTTTGTAGGGAGGGAGTGAGAGAGAGACACAGAGAGAGAGTGTATGTATTTTGTCTCTGAGGTGTGCTGAGATGTACACCTGAGTAATCCGGTCTTTCTTCCTGCTTCCTTCTACCCTGCGCTCTGCTGCTCCAGACGAGACTCAACAGCGGTACTTGTAAATTGCTGGAAATAAAGGAATATATTATTCCGTCTACGTGGTCGTCTTTGCTTTCTGATGACTCAGAACCTCACTGAAAGCTTGTTTGGGTTTCAAGTGGATGCTTGAATTGTTTAGTCAAATTGAGCTTGAGTGCAAAAGTTTGCACACCCCTCCTTGGTTTCTGTGATATTTGCATTTCAGTTCATTAAAAAATCCATTCCATAAAAATTATTTGTTTATTGTTCATACAGTATACACAACAATATTTAATCTTAGAGCCGTTTAAAGGCTAACTCGCTTTTGATTTATTAAAATTTAAATTAAACCCACTGAATTCAAGTGACAAGTCAAATAATTATAAGAAAACAGTAATAAATAAAATATAATAACTTTTGGTTGTGATTTTCACCACTATAACGAAAAGAAAAAGACCCTGGAGGGAATTTATTTGAACAAGCCCCATTAATCTGTCTAAAGACTCAAAACTTTCAACACATGTTCCACTTAATGTTTTATTGAAGGTATGAAAATTTAAAACATCTGTGTGGGTGTGTATGATGAACTGGCATTTCGTCCAGGGTGCTTTCCCACCTCACGCCTCGTGTTCCTGGGATCCACCATGACCCTGATCAGGATAAATTGCTTACTGATGATGAAAAAGCTCAAACAAACTCAAAATCTTTTTCAGTTTGCTTGTTAGAAGTCAATGGGAATCAAGAAAACGTCTTATATACAACCCAACACAAAATGGTGATATCTGGAGAAAGGGATAAAAAGAGTTTAGTGTTTAATCAGAAATTAAATTAAATTTGAAAGCATGACAATTTAGTACTTATTAAGGCAGACTATTTAAATTAAGAGCATTTAATCACACACACACACACACACACTTGTGCTACTGTTTTGCAGGCACTTTATCATAAATATCACAAAGCTGTCCAGAAAGAGACCAGAATCATGAGCAATGAAAGCTGATGCACAGACTCAAAAGACATCTTAGAGAACAGTTAAAGCTGAGATGTGTAACAAACAGATATATGGAGACGAAATGTGGCGACGTTTGGACCCGAGTGTCCTGTGGGGTCATGAACAAAACACTCTTATGAGAGAGACAGAGGCAGGCTCTGGGAAAATGACTGACTGTCATTGTTCTCACACAGATGTGTCGAAACGTCCCTCACCAGAGTTCTAAACACAAGGGCAGAACATACACTCAACTCCAGAATTATTGGCACCTTTTTAAACAAAGTAATTGTATAAAATGAACATCTTTCTCATAAGACGTCTCCAAAACAAACATTTTAAAAATAACACCTTCAAAGAATAAATGCAAATTATCAGCCTTGGAAAGAAAAATTTAATAAATATAATTTTATATGCATCTACCTTTAGAAAGTCTCGCTTTTGATAATCTTCAAACCTAAGAATAGAAAATCTTCTGTTTGGAGATTTCCAACCATGTTCGACATCATATCAAGATGTCAGACTCAGATTTGAAACATTTTAAGCACACTTCGCAGTCTGTGATTGGCTTAACCTGTGTAATGTTCATCCATCGAAGTTGACGAAGACCATGACTTCACTGGTTGGCTGTGTGTCTTCTCAGGTGACTGGTGAGTCCGATTTGTGCTCTGAACTGTTTGCCGCATATTCTGCACCTTGGGCCGGTGGGTGCCTGAATGGAGGTGGTGCCTACTCTAGCTTTCTGCACTGCTTTCCTTTCAGCCGTGGCTCTGCGATGCTGTTCAGCTGATTTGACACCTCTGCTGATCAGGCTGCACCATGATGGGCGGTCAGAGGCAAGATCTTCCCAGCTCTGGACAGGAATGTTAAGGCTCTTAAATGTGGCCTTGAGGTTGTCTTTGAAACGGAGTTTGGGACATCCAACTTGGTGCTTGCCCCCCACAAGTTCCCCATACAGAAGCACCTTGGGGATACGCTGGTTGTTCATGCGCAGGACGTGACTTGTCATCTTGCCTGTGCCTTCCACAGACCCTCATGGCTAACTGTGTCAAAGGCCTTTGTGAGATCGACAAAGGTGGCATAGAGGTCACTGTTCTGTTCTTGGCACTTCTCTTGTAGCTGTCTAGCTGCAAAGATTATGTCCACTGTGCTTCTTCCAGCGCGAAAGCCGCACTGGCTTTCAGGTAGGAGACCCTGTTCAAGGTGCTGGATGAGACAGTTGAGAAGAACTCTGGTGAGGATTTTGCCAGCTGTGGACAAGAACAAAATACCCCGATGATCGTCACAGGACTGGTGGTTTCTTTTCCTTTTGTAAAGGTGTATGATGGAAGCATCCTGAAAGTCCTGGGGTATGACACCTTGCTTCCACATGGACTGGAAGATGTCTGCCAGTTTCTGGGTGAGGACAGGACCTCCTGCCTTGTACACGTCTGCAGGTATGGTGTCAACGCCAGGTGCCTTTCCCCTAGAAATTTGACTGATGGCCTTTTGAGTCTCCTTAATGGTGGGTGGTGCATCAAGTTCCTGTTTGACTGGAATCTATGGAAGGCATTGGATGGCTTCGTCATTGATGGATGATGGACGATTTAGCACAGCTGCAAAGTGTTCAGCCCAATGCTCCAAGATCTTGGCTCAGTCTGTGATGAGCATTTTCCCATCTGCACTAAGGAGGGGGGAGGAGGGGGAGGGTTGAGGTCCATAGACAGCTTTTAGGGCATTATAGAAGCACTTGGTGTCTTTCTTGTCTGCGAAGTACTGGATTTCCTCAGCTTTGGCACTAAGCCAGTTGTCCTGCATCTGTAAGCCAGTTGTCTTGCAGTGGTTCTTAATGGTCTGGAATGGAAATTTAATGGAATGTGTATCATTCCTAATTTTCTGGAATAGTTATTTAATGGAATGTGTAAGCTTCCTAGTGGTCGGGAATTGTTATGTAATGGAATGTGTATCATTCCTAATGGTTCCTACTGGTCTGGAATGGTTATTTAATAGAATATGTAAGACTCCTAATGGTTCCTAATAGTCTGGAATGATAATTCAGTGGAGTGTGTATCATTCGTAATGGTTCCTAATGGTCTGGAAAGGTAGTTTAATGGAATATGTGTAATCCCTAATGGTTCTTGTTGGTCTGGAATGGTAATTTAATGGAATGTGTGTCATTCCTAATGGTTCCTGATGGCTGATTTGATTTTATTCTGATGGAGTCGTGGACTGATGAACAACCTGTGTTCTAGTGGTATTTAATAATAACCAGGAATTTGTAAGAATCTGGTGAAAAACATTAAGTTAATTTGTATCACATAATGGAAACCTTAACAGGTATGACAGATTCTAGATGTTTGATGGTTTTCTAATGGAATCCAAACACATCCTATAGTGATCCAGGGATTGCTGTAATAAGTTGTAAAGCATTCACCTTCACTAAGCGCTTTTTCCTCGAGTTTATTCCAGGGACACACCAGGCACGAGATGATAATACACCCTCGATGGGATGTCTATCTATTGATGTCTTACACGCACATTCACACCAAGGGGTCATTTCAAAGTTCACCAGTCCACCTTATGGCATGTTTTCCGATGCTCTGATGAAACCAGAGAATCCTTGGGAAAAACCAACATGGGCACAGGGGGATCCTGAGATTCCCTGTGTTTGAACCCAGGACCCTGGAGCTGTGATGCAGCAACTCAATCTGCTAAGCAGTGAAGAAAATCACTCCTATAATTCTACAATACACACCCAACATTCTGCACATGCAACTCAATAAAATAAAACAAGCAAGCCTTTGAAATCAAGAAAATAATTATCCTGATGGGAAAATGTTTACAGCAATTCCGATTAACAATATTCTGATATTTATTTTTATTTTTCCAGAACGGATCAGTGATCACTGGTAAGTAAGGTGATATCATAATACATGGATATGGATCTGTAACTGGATCCTGGAAAAACAATTACATCCTGCTGGGAAAATATTTTAAAGTAAACCACGAGGCTTTCATCAGGAACTGAGACAGTATGTTTTTACTAGAAAATCAACTCATTTTTTGGATGAGGTTATTTTATTCTTCCATATAATGCAGAGAAACTGATGAGATACAGATGATAGACACAGATTTAGATTTATACTGTATTTACTCATTTGGCCAACACTTTTAGCCAAAGCAACTCATGGTTTAAGGATCTGAGGATGTTCCTGAAAGACTCTGGGATTTGGACTTCAGATCAACATCTAATCAAAGTTCTAACCCCTTCACAGCACTTCCCTGGATGAAGCAGACGACTCTCTCAGCAGGAGATGAGGAGGGGGTTTATGGTGTTTCGGTGATGTGAGTGCTGTAACATCTCCTTCCACACACACCAGCTCACCGGAGACCAGTTGCTGACACAGAGCGTCCTTGACCTGGAAGACAGGAATCAGTTCTGGATTAAAGTTATGTTATTTATAGTTATGTGCAAAAGTTTGTACAACCTCAGCCAAAAATAACAATAAATTGTCTTTATTTAGGGTGGGTTTTTTATTATTGCCACATTTCATTTTGAATGTTTTTGCAGACAATTTGTAAACAGATCTACATTTTCCTTTCTTAAACACAAAAACCATGGGGGATACAAACTTTTGCACTCAGCTATGCAATAAATATCTTATTGTCCCAGACCATCACTTCTGACTGATTGTAGCACAATATATCTTATGTTCAAACTCATTTTAATTCTCCAGATATAAAATACTAAAAATATATCTTAAATCTATATGATATTAAAAATAAAGGAACTACATTTTAATAATAAATTAAACAATA
>JAOBAM010000019.1:5907874-5921201 GCA_025212355.1 Notarius kessleri
CAAATTTAGAGATTCTAGATCATTACTTAAATGTAAGCAAATCTGTGATCTTAAAAATATAAACTAATTTGGACAAAATGACAGATTTTCCTAATATTTCTACTTTTCACTCAAGTTGTTGCTGATAATATGATTTGTAATGGAAATAAATTGTGGTAAATCACAAAAGAAGACCCAAGAAGCATTTGTGTGTGTGTGCGCGGTGGGGTGGGGGGGTGTTCCATAAGTCTGAAAGCACAAGTGAAAATGTTTCTATTTTGCATTATTTTCTAATTTAATAAAACAATTTTCATTACAAATTATATTACTGACAACTTGAGTAAAAAGAAGAATCTTTGAAATATTTCAGAGTTTCTAAGTATTTGATATGTTTCCTTTTTTCTTAAATGAGTTCTCCATAGGATCCTATGATGCACACATTAGGACACATCATCAGTGTTGTTTCCTGGAGTCACTGGGTGTTTCGGGTCTTACAACAGGCACACTCTTCCAGGTGACCCAACCAAGGCTGATCAGACCCTGGCCTGTGTCCTAGTGGCATACTTTTGTCCCCGCTGCTCCCCTCTCTTCAACCAGAGCCATCTGGATGCTCTCTCTACTGCCTCCATGTTGTTACCAATGGCTCTTCTTCTGCTGGCACCAGTTATGCCCAGGGTTCCATAAGCCTTGTATAGGGAGTGACCAGCAAATCCCCTACAGCCCACCTTCACTGGCATACATCTGGTCCGCCACCCATTCCTCCGACAATCCTCCACCTGCTTCTGGTATCTTGCCCTCTTCCTTTCTTGAGCCTCCTCTATCCTCTCTTCCCAGGGTACTGTCAGCTCCAGTATCAGCTGCTTTGTAGCCTCTGAGAACAAAATAATATCAGGTCTCAATGTGGACTGGGCAATGTGTGGTGGAATTTTCAGCTGCCTTTCCAGGTCAACCATCATCCTCCAGTCTATGGCTGTGGAGAGCAAACCTACAGAGCAGTCTTTTGGTGTTCTCCTCAGCACCTGTCCCTCCTTAACAAAGTGGATGTCCTTGGCTGCAGCATGGGTGTATCTGCTATCCTTGATCCCCTTGCCTCAGCGATGGACTTGAGGACCTGGTTGTGTCTCCAGCGATACTGGCCATCACTCAGTGCCTTGGAGCAGCTGCTCAGGATGTGCTCAAGGGTTCCTGTCACAGGGAGCATGCAGATGTTTCTACTTTGCCCCATTGAACAGGTTGGATGGGCTCAGAAAGATGTCGTAGACACCCTGAATCAAGAACTTGATTCTCTGGGGGTTCCACTTCTAGATATCCTTCCAGGTGACACTCCACTCCATTGCCTATTCCCACTTCATCCAAGCACCTTGCTTCCACATGGCCACTGCTCTCCTGATTCACTTTTCCTCCACTGAAGCTTGCACCTCCTTCTGCACCTGCTTCTGCTTCTCTTTCCCACTAGCATAGTTGTAAGAGGACTTTGGTAGGCTCCTGAATCTGGCTCTGCCCAGCACCACACTCCCAAGGATGGCCTTGTGCTTCAGCCAATTTTCTGCCTGCTGGACTGCCTCTGCCACCCTCCACTTCCTCCCTGTCCTCACTAAAGTCCTTGCACCAGACACTTTGGTGTCTCTGGACTCTACATACTGCAGGTGTTCCTGTGCATGTGCCACAATGAATTCCTCCCTGACTGAGCTGAATAGGAGCCTGAGCTTGTTGCTGTTCCCATATAGCGTGATGCTGCTCAGGCTGCATGGAAGACCCAGCCATCTGTGTTGATGGCTGCTTACCTTGTGCTCCAAGCATTTCACAACAGTCATAGGGACTTCATAGATAAGCAGAGGCCAGAGGATTCTTGGGAGGATTCCATATTGGTAGACCCAAACCTTAAATCTTCCAGGGAGTCCAGACTTGTCCACTGCTCTTAACCAGCCCTCCAGGTCAGCACTGGTTGCTTTGATGGAATCTGTGTCCTTCAGGCTGCAGTTGAAAACCTTCCTGAGACTCTTCACTGTTTTTTGTGTGACTGATGGAATCTGCACTTCTCCGAGCCTGAAGTAGAACTTGTCTGTAATCTTCCCTCTTTTCAGGACCAAGGACCTGGACTTTGCAGGTTTGAAACTCATGTGCGCCCATGACATGAGTTTCTCGAACCCTTGGAGGATCCACCGAGCACCTGGCACTGTTATTGTCACTGTGAAATCATCCATGAAGGCTTTTATGGGAGGCTGCCTTACTCCTGACTTGCTGAGAGGGCCCCGGCATTCCCTTTCTGCTGTTTTAACCAGCATATTCATTGCCAGTGCAAACAGGGTCACTAAGATGGTACACCCAGTGATTATCCCAACTTCCAGCTGGTGCCAGTCTTATGTTACCTGGTCAGTGGAGACTCTCAAGCTGAACCTGCTGTAATAGTCCAGGATGAGTTCTTTCACTTTCTGGGGTATATGATATTTTTCCAATGTGACCTCGACCAGCTTGTGAGGCAATGACCCATAGGCCATGGTAAGGTCCAGCCCCAGTATAGCCAGGTCTCCTCTGCCCTCTCTTGCCTCCCTGATGAGCTGGGTCACCACACCTGTGTGTTCGAGGCAACCAGGAACTCCTGGTATGTCCCTTTTTGTACTGACGTGTTGATGTATTTGTTGTTCAACGGGAAGTTGGAGAGTCTCTTGGCCATGATTCTGAAGGAGATTTTACTCTCTATGCTGAGCAAGGAGATGACTCTGTACTGGTCAATGTTCACTGATTCCTCCTCTTTGGGAATGTACACTCCCTCAGCATATCTCCATGCTTCTGGACCTTCCCTCTCCTCCAAATCACCTTCAGGGCCCTCCAAAGCCAATGGAGTAATAGGGTACTCCACTTGGGCCTGGCATGGAGCTTGATCTTGCTCTCCTGACCACTCCATACACTTCGCTTAGGCAGGGCTCCTTCAGGCTGAAGTTGGCTCTAGTGGAGTTACTAGCACATTGCATAGACTCAGTGGCTGTTCTCTGCTCGCATCACTGTAAGTGTGCTTGAGGTGGTCATTGATGATGTCCTTGGAGCAGGTAAGTCTACCTGTCTTCTTTTGACCAAGGAGCTGCTTTGTGAGCTTGAAGGGATTGGCCATATATGAGACAGTGCGCACTTGAGTTGGAATGAAATTCATAAGTTTGTGCAAAACCTTATGATCCATTTTAGATCAAATCCATCAGTGTGTCTTCTGAGCACATGGTTCAATAGAACAGATTAGGAATGAGGAAAATCTGACCTTTTGTCCAAAGCAGTTAAGATGGTCAATATCACAAATTTGCTTCCATTTAAATAGGAACCTAGACACAGTGTAAAATATTGAATATTAAATATTCAAAATATTAATATTTGCTGTCTTTGTTTAAATACTTCAAAATTCTAAAGCCTTATGTTTATTTCAAAATTTAAAATGAAAAAAAAAAAAAGATTTTCAGTGTGGTCTCAGACTTCTGGACCCCACTGTATATGGCAATTCTGAATTTCCATAGCTGATGCATGAATGCCTTTAGAAGATCAGGAGAAAGTAATCATTCTCATTACACTCTGGCTAACAAATGGCAGCAAGAAGGAAACTAATGTTGCTTTTGGTTTTGGATAAACATCTCACTCCATCAAGGCAGCATAGTGGCACAGGAGATAACATTGCTGTGTCATAGTGCCAGGGTCCTCAGTTTGATCTTGATCTCTGGTTATGATGTGGGTGTCCTCCTACCTGCACGCATGGCTGCTTCATACCCAGGAAAAAGTGGTTACTGAAGATGACAACACTAATAAAGAAAACAAGACACAAATATGGGAAAGTCAAGTCAAAGTGCCTCCCATGCCAGGATCTGGTCTTCCCAGGCAGTCTCCTGTCCTAGTACTAACCAGTCTTTTGAGGAGCATTGGGCAGCACTGATCTCCATTTCTATAGCCCTTGGCCTCTCGCCTATTATAAACAGTGTCTTGTAAAAATATTCATCCCTCTTGATGTTTGTCCTGCTTTGCCACATTACAAGCTGGAATTAAAATGGATTTTTTGGGGGGTTAGCACCATCTGATTTACACAACATGCCTATTACTTTAAAGGTGAAAATTGTTGTTTTATTGTGACATAACAATTAAGATGAAAAAAAAAAAACAGAAATCTGGAGTGTGCATAGGTATTCACCCCCAAAGTCAATACTTTGCAGAGCCACCTTTTGCTGCAATTACAGCTGCAAGTCTCTTGGGGTATGTCTCTATTTCTGTTTCTTCATCTTAATTATTGTTTGTGTCACTAATATATATATAAAATATGCACCTTTAAAGTGGTAGGCATGTTTTGTAAATCAAATGGTGCTAACTTCCCACAAATCCATTTTAATTCCAGCTTATAATGTGACAAAACAGGACAAACACAAACGGGGATGAATACTTTTGCAAGACACTGTATCAGAGGAACTACTGTAGATTATGATGGTTTCCTTCCATCAGATTCCTCTACACTTCCATTAAGGATGTTCTGGTTACACTTAAATACCACCAGAACTCAATAGAGCTTTCTTTCATGAATTGATGACGACAATCCAAATAAAATTAGATGTTTTAAGGAACCATTCGGAACAACACACTATCAACCTATAATTACAAACCTTCCGGAACACATTCAAACCCATTAAAACCACAAGAAATCTTAAACTGTCATGCTTTCTAACGTAGGCACCTTTTTAATTTACACTTATCTGACCATTACCCAGTCCAGTTTGCCATCTGAGTAACTTTTTTCATATTGAGCAACGAGCTCACAGTGCATAATAAACATTTAAACAAAGCTTATAAATCATCTGCAGGGCTTGTACAGATGCTTGAAAGTCTCCAAATGCTTTATTGTCTCGAGAGTTGCTTATAAAGGTTGGAAATTTAGCTTTGCCTGGAGGATAAATGGTGACTGAATGCTTAATGTTTTTTCCTTCAAGTGGAAAAAAATACTTTGTTCGTGAACCATTGTTCCAGTTGAAAATACAGTTGGCCTCCAGCACTTGTCCTCTTCATACTGCTGTATTTAGGGACAAAAACAAGCAACCTTTGTGTCCTTCATGTGTAGACTGACTTGTGATCCTGATCCAAGGATTTGGCCTTTCTGAGTTGGATGAGTTGCAAGATGGCGTCAAGATTATAACACGATTCCCAACACCTTGATTTACATCTAGATGTTAGAAATGACCCAGAAAACCTTAGACTTGTATTTTAAAAGAACTTCATGGTTAAGTTATATATTACACCCAGAAAATATCATTCTGAACTTGTAGAAATGTAGCTCTCTGAGTGAGAACCTCAGAGTCAGAAGTCAGACCTCAAAAGGAATCCAGGGCTTTGTTCACTTCACATGGGTTTATTTCTTACATACTGTATAACTTATGTACAAATTTCTGACATACTTAAATCTTAGATTAATATCAGTTCTTCGAGGAACCATGCAGGCATGCATATACTGAGCAGGGTGCAGCAGGGAAATGTTAGTTATGTTATGCAAGTTATCAGCTACCAACATAAAGATGTGGTCAGTGATTATGTTTTTCCATGAAGAGAATGTCCAACCATGGGTCTGAACTTGTTCTGTAAAGACAACAGCAAGAGAAACTAAAGAGTTTTTCAACAAATACAACAAAGTTTGGATGGTTCAAGTCACATATCCAAAAATAATCAATTTTTTGGAACTACATACAAATATGGCTTGGATCCATTTGGAAAAATAGCCTCAATGAGGCTGTAGCTCATACCGGCCGCTGTTGTGTGTGAGTTTGAAATCCGATCAATCCTGTAGGAGGAGTAGCGATTTTTGTGAAATTGCATATGACCCCTCTGTAGGTGGCACTACCTGGTGAACAACTCTTGTTGGAATATGTCTTTAGAGTCTTCTGGGTGAGTTTCAGTAAAAACATCCCAGCAGTTTACGAAGAGAAGCATTTAATGTGACGAGTCACCAAAAAATTTCAGACGCCCATAAAATCATAAATATGACAGATGGTACCACTATCTTGACAACTTTTATGCACACCCACCTGGGGAACATTGTATGTCAGTTTGATTGAAATCCAATCAATCCTGTAGGAGGAATTGCGATTCTACAACTGGATGAACTAAGAAATGATTACCTCCACCAACTTTGTTTGTTTGTCTGTTCCCAATGTAACTCAAAAAGTAATGAACGGATTTTGATGGAATTTGGAGGAAAGGTGGGCCATGGACCAAGGAACAATTGATTTGATTTTGATGCAAATCCAAATATGTATGTGGATCCAGGATTATTTTTTGTCTGTTCCCAACGTAACTCAAAAAGTAGTGAACAAATTTGGATGAAATTTGGTGTACAGCTTTAGTATTCTTCTAGGTTCAAGTCATTTGATTGTCATGTTGATATGAAGATGTGTCTTGGTGGAGGTATGCACTCTACTGAGTGCCCTTCTAGTTTCATTTTGGCATTCATTCACACTTCCATCCATCCAAACACTTCTGGCCAATCAGCAGGTTTCATCTAAGACTGGACTCTAGTCAAACTTCTACAGTATGTTGTTGTGAAATTGCATTGGAATGGGGGATATATATTTTTGACATCCAGTATACATAAAATCCTTTGTGATGGAAATGGATCTGTCCAACCTGAGCTGTATGAGTGAAGCCTATGAGTCTGAGTGCTCAAAAATGACTGATCAAAATGACTTTTATATCTAATGTTCATTTTTTTATTTTCCTCCAAGAAAAGCTTAGGGTAGCAATTTCATGAAAAGGATATAATTTTAGCCTCATAAGGACATCCGCAGATGTCCACAAGTGCCAGAGACTGGCGATTTTCTCCACCAACACAGATGGTCTGAACTGGCTACTCGATCCCAGAAAAAAATTAAAAACTTGCCTTTCAATGTTCAAGCAATTCATATCATCTCCACTGCCTATAATTTGCTGCAAATCCAATTATTCCACCACAAAATTGTCTTCGATTCAGGTCTAACATGACCGGAAGCAACGCCATATTTGTTGATCGATTCTTGCGCTTTGATTGGTTGAGCTAGACCACATGACCACGCTGTAGCATATGTAGTTATATTACACCATGTAGTTATGTTACAGAGCCAGGCAGCATACTACAAAGGGTAACTGAGAAAGCCAAGCACACAAACATCTGGAGGGAAATTTCATACATATTTTGCAAGTATTTTGCAGGGAAATGGTTAGAAATTTATCAGCTGAGAATGCACCAGAAGGCATTCAAATTTTTCTATGGGGGCATGCCCCCAGACCCCCCTAGCATTAGCATACCTTCGGCACATTACATCAGCTTTGCTGCTGCAAATTCCAGGGCCGCCTACAACTTTTTTTTTTTTTTTAGCCAGCTACTTCAGATTTTCTGGAGAACCCTGGACATCAT
This sequence comes from Notarius kessleri, assembly GCA_025212355.1. Classification (NCBI taxonomy): domain Eukaryota; kingdom Metazoa; phylum Chordata; class Actinopteri; order Siluriformes; family Ariidae; genus Notarius; species Notarius kessleri. The sequence continues at coordinate 5,915,253 of JAOBAM010000019.1, forward strand.
ATTATCATGGACATCATATTATGATTTCAGGTTTCTGTCAGTATAGAATTTTGGGCAGTTTCCTCCAGTTTTCTCCCACCTATGAAAAACATGCCAGTAATTGGATTGACTAAATTTCTCCTCAATGTGAATCAGTGTATGAATGTGTGTATGGTGCCCTGCGATTAACTGTTTTATTCCTGCTTCATGCTAACTGGGATAAACTCCGGATCTGCTGCTGAACTGACCAAGATAAAGCACTTTCAGAAAATGAATGAATGAAAAATGAATGAATGATGTACCATATGTTAGACATGGGGTTTATGGGTAATGTAGTATGATGATTGCACTATATGGTGTAAGAACCATAAAAAATAAAATAGCCCATGATATATTTTTCAGACCAGGATTCATTATATAATTCATGAATAATAAATATCACCTGGTGTTCGCGGTGAAAATAAACACAGTCTCTGGTCATGGACCAAACACTTCTATTAGTCCATAATTGAGTTTTCCTGCTCATGTACTTTTTTTGAATCAATGATGAATGAGTCTCTGTTGTAAAGCTGAATGAGTCTCGGAGCTCATAATCCTCCCACTGCTCATTAGCCGAGCTAGTAATACAGCCCAGTTCCCGTTTCTGTGTCCTCTGCTTTGTTTACCCCTCTCAGTACACAACCTTGAGCTTTTTTTTTTTAAGATTTGTTTCTTTATTAGAAACAAAAAGGCTTTGAGCATCCAAACAGATGATATGAACAGGTTGCGTCACGCTCAGGGCTACTCAATGCTGCCTTGTTGATGCTGGGTTTTTTTTTACCCTAATGATTGTGGTTTTTACCATACATCTTTGTCCTTCTGCCAAACTTGGTGTAGTGTTACAGCCAAAGGGAAGGCCACATAATGCACATTAAAGACAAAAGGTTGTAGATGGAAATTGACAAGAGAGCACTCTAAAAGCATTTTCTGATTAAGATTTAAAAAAAAAACCCTCACATTATTTGTTATTTATTTATTTATTTCACCTATGATATAATGAATCTGTTCAGTTCAATCTCTCTGAGATACTAACATGATGAACAGTGGTTTTATTTAAGTAATTAATTGTACTGTGCAAAAGTCTTAGGCACTTGTGAGAAAGTGCTGTAAATTCAGAAGATGAATGACTAGTTTTTAATTTATATATTAACAACATGGGTAGCATGGTGGTGCAGTGGTTAGTTAGCACTGTCGCCTCACAGCAAGTTGGTTCTGGGTTCGAACCTTGCAGTTGACTGGAGCCCTTCTGTATGGGGTTCTGCCCATACCTGCATCGGTTTCCTCCCACCGTCCAAAGACATATGGATTAAGTTAATTGGCTCCTCTAACTTGCCCACAGGTATGAGGGGGACTGGTTGCTTGTCTCTGTGTTAGCCCTGCAATAAATTGGCGGCCTGCCCAGGGTGTACTCCACCTCTTGCCCGAAGTTAGCCGGGATTGGCTCCAGCTTCCCCATGACCCTGACCAATAAGCAGTATAGATAATGTCAAAATTCAAAGTCCCTCCCATGCCAGGACCTGGTCTTCCCAGGCAGTCTCATGTCCCAGTACTATCCAGGTCCTTAAGGCGCATTGGGTGGTGCTGATCTCTGCTTTTATAGCCCTTGGCCTCTTGCCTATTATACAGCTCGGGTCACAGTGGGTTCAGGCTGATTGGGGCGGCGTCAGCAGTAATACGGGCATTGTACTGGCCCGTCGTGGTGAAGAGGGAGCTGAGCTGGAAGGCAAAGCTTTCGATTTACCAATCAATCTATGTTCCAACCCTCACCCATAGTCATGAGCTTTGGGCAGTGACGGAAAGGATAAGATCGTGGATACAGGCGGCTGAAATGAGCTTTCTCCATAGGCTGGCTGGGCTCACCCTTAGAGATAGGGTGAGGAGCTCAGACATCTGGAGGGATCTTGGAGTAGAGCCACTGCTCCTTCATGTCAAAAAGGAGTCAGCTGAGGTGGTTCGGGCATCTGATTAGGATGCCTCCTAAGTGCCTTCTTTTGGAGGTTTTCCGGGCATGTCCAACTGGGAGGAGACCTCGGGGTAGACCCAGAACATGCTGGAGAGATTATAGATCTCATTTGGCCTGGGAGTGCCTTGGGATCCCCCAGGAGGAACTGGAAAGCGTTGCTGGGGAGAGGGATGCCTGGAATACCCTGCTTAGCCTGCTGCCACTGTGACTCAACTTTGGATAAGCGGAAGAAAATGGATAGATGGGTTACAGTGGGGGGCTGGTCCTCTGGTAATCATGAGAGCTTGACTCCCCACTTGCATCTGTATTGCAGTGTGCTTTGCCAGATGGCAGTAGGTACCATTTTTATGATGGTCTTTGGTATGACCTAACCACAAGTTGAGAGGTGGACATGCTAACCACTAGGCCAGCTCGCAGTCAGTATAGATAATGGGATGGATATTAATAAAACAGAAAACTCAAGTTAAATCAATATTTGATATGACCATCCTTTGCCTTCAAAACATCACTGATTCACTTAAGTATACTTGTGCACAGTTTTGCAAGCTGCTCGGTAGGTAGCATCTTTGACAATTTGCCACAGTTCATCTATGGATTTTGGTTGTTTCAATTCTTTGTGTCTCTTTTTCTTCATGTAATCCCAGACTGATTCGATGATGTTGAGAACAACGTTTTGTTGGGGCCACACCATCTGTTGTAGAACTCCTTATTTGTCTTTTTGGTGAAGATCGTATTTTATGACTCTGGCTATATACAGTATATCATTATCATTGGTCATTATGCTCCAGAATGACCAATCGGATGCCTCACTGATGGTAGTGCATGATAGATAAGAATCTGTTTGCATTTCTCAGCATTGAGGAGACCACTAATTCTGACCAAATCCTCAACTCCATTTGCAGCAATGCAGCCCCAAACCTGCAAAGAACCTCCACTGTGCTTTAATGTTGCCTGCAGACACTTATCCTTGTAGCATTCTCCAGCCCTTTGATGAACAAACTGCCTTCTTCTAGAGAGTATAAATATTTCAAATTTGGACTCATCAATTCAGAGCACCTACTGCCATTGTGCTGCATCCCAGATCTTGTGTTTTCATGCATAGATGAGTCACTTAACTTTGTTTCCATGTCTGAGGAGTGGCTTTTTGGTTGTAAGTCTTCCCTTGAGACTACTTCTGACCAGACTGTAGATAGGTGTACCAGGGTCCCTGTGGTTGCTGCCAGCACTGATCTGATGGCATGGCATACATCTTTCATGTATGGAGGATGTCAACTTGGTATGAACATCTGGAAACACCTGTCTGAATTGAAATTTCTGCCTGTGATAGACCTTGCTGAGGTAAGATGACTACCTTTGTGCCTTGCATCTGGAAAAGTTCAAGGGGGTGAAAACTTCTGGAAGGTGCTGTAGGTCAAACTGGATAGTTGAAGATTGGAAAACTTTCCAAACCCATCCACTTTCTGTGAGTCTGTGCCCGCTGTAGACTTGGATTCCTGTTCTTGGCTGACAGGTGGTCTTCTGCTTCTGTAGCCTATTTATCTCAAGACTCGGCGTGACGCTTTTCTGCTCACCACAGTGTAAAGAGTGATTATTAGCTCATCGGTCAACAGGCAATGAGCTTATGCCATCACGTGTTGTCCGTCGTCCATCCATCATCCGTCCAGCATTGTCCGCATTTCACGAAAATTGCTTCTTCTCCCTCAATTCTGCACTGATTTTGATTCTTTCTGGCAAGAAGGTAGGGGTACCTAGGGTGCATATAACTACTACCCAGATTTGATTAATTACAATTATTAATGAAGTTGTGGACTAATTAAAATGAGCAGTTCAACAAAAATCATTTCTTCTCGGTCAATTCCTCACCGTTTTGGATTCTTTCTGGCAAATAGGTTGGTATTCCTAGGGTGTATATAGCTTCTATATATAGCTTGTATATAGTGTATATAGCTTGCAACATTTATTGCGCCAGGTGGTCCACTTTAGATTGTTCCTTCTGGACTAGATGGGGCCGGAGTGAGCGACGCTGTCATTGATGGTCTCGTTAGCCAATTAACTAGTCCTATGAATTAAATGGGTTTAATCCAAACCACAATAACTCAGAAACATGTCGACCTATATAATGTCAACTTGGACCAAATGTGTTCTGTTGGAATAGAAAGCTCTACAGCTCTAATGAATAGGCAAAATGCAATATCGAAACATAAAAATATTGTACACATTTAACTAACATGCCCGAATGGCGTTTACTTTACAGTTACAAAAAGTTTGTGAAGCCCTGGTGTAAGAATAAAATTAGACACTTCTACCTGCTTTGGTAAATGTTAAAATATAGTGGTACTGTTGCTGTTTGACCTCCCATCCTGGAGACTTGGTGTTGTTTTTTCGTTCTATCCTGCATATGTAGGTATCATTAACCCCACTATGTCCCATAAGAGAGCACTTTGCCTCACCAGCGGTGTATCTGAACGATCACACCAGACGCAAACACAAGAGAAAGAAATAGCTCAATGAATTCTCTGGGATTTCACCACATGACCTTTCAGTGTTCTGTCAGAGCCATTTGTTTGGCCGACAGCTCTGGCTGTAATTACTCAGCATGATGGGTTGTTGTTTGCTGTAAGTAATCCTGCATGATGAGCCAAACGGCTCTCCAGAAAGCTCAGTGCACCTGGAATATGAAGACATTCATTTTTATCAGACGTAGAGACTACCTCTTTCTCTTTCTTTCTCTCAGAACTCTGTCTCGGATGGTTTGAATTTGTCGAATTGAGGCCCCTGTGTGCTCTGTTGCAGCAATAGATGCTAATTTTGAACTGTGTAGCAAAAGGCTATTTTCACTGCACATTAAACATATGTGACATGTTTGGAACGTGTTGGATGACCATGACTACCTGGTTGTAAAATATGCAGACATGATGCATGTTTCTTTAAGCATAAACATGTAGAAATTTTTTTTAGCTTTGTTTGCTTTTGTTAAGGTTTTCCTTAGGTTCGCTAAGTTCAGCTGTCAAAAACAAGCACTTTTATTTCACTGGGTTTCATTTGTAATGCTAGATTTTATTCCAGAACCTGGAAGATAGCATAATTATTCTGTAGCGAGGGTTGGTAACTGGTGGATGGCAGTCCAGAAAAGTTTGTGAGCAAACTGATTACTTGGGAATGACGTTATAGCAGAGCAGATAAACATGAAAAAAAAATTAAGGTCTTACTGAAATTTGGCATTTGCAGATTGGAAAAACCTTGCGTGGCCATTTTCCAGTTTTTATCTGTTCAATTTCAGTGAGCCTGTGCCCACTGTAGACTCAGGCTCCAGTTCTTGGCTGACAGGATTGGAACCTAATGTGCTATTTGGCTGTTGTAAAGCATATGCCTCAAGGATTGACATGTTTTGCTTTCTGAGATGCTTTTCTGATCACCATGGTTGTAAAGAGTGGTTACTTGAGATATCATAGCCTTCTTGTCAACCCGTACCAGTATGTTATTCATTGTTATTCAAGAATCTGATGAGACAGGAGTTAAGGGTCTTGGGCAAGGACCAGGTACCCCTTTTCCACCAATGGGGAATGGGTTCTGTTCTGGTTTGTGCACCAAATTTTGAACTGTTCAGAGCATTTTAACCAAAAATAAATTGGTTCAGAACCTGAAAAGTCAGTTCCCAGCTGGAACCGAAATAGAGCTGGTTTTTCACCGTGACCTGTGATGAAATCAGTGAGCGTGCCATAAGTTTGGAGAGGAAGCAGAGCACAGCAGTGGAGAACCCAATGGAAAAGGAAACATCTTCCGAAAACATGGATTTAAAACATATCTGCAAAAACGGGATCAGAACGTCAGGGGCGTAGTATCTCATCTGTCCTGCCATCAAAACGACCCTGACGACCAAAACACCAAACAGAACTGAAATGTGACGATGTGAGAGAGAGAGGACCGACCGCCACCACTAACTGCTTACAACAGGAACATCAACAAAG
>JAOBAM010000019.1:8486911-8497250 GCA_025212355.1 Notarius kessleri
ACTCAACTCCCCTCACATTTTTCCTGCCGGTCCCAGGAATCGAACTAGCGACCCTCTAGGGACAAGGCTGCTTCTCTAACCTTAAAGGAAATATCTTGCAAATAAATACAGTAAATTGAGCTAAAAGTCCGTCTTTATGTCTGTCCTTGATATTAAAAAAACACCTACATGTTGAATTTGTTCTTAACGATATAACCCCTAAAGTGATGAAAATAGATGGGACTATTTTTTTTATCATGGAGGCCGCCATAACTCCATCATGCGTGATGTCATTTTTGGAGATGTACAAGTGCATGCTATACTAGAATATTATGGTATAGCTTGACTTCTCGGTCAATTTGTTTGCATTTCTCCACAAAAATTACGGCAATGCAGTAATAGAAAAGTAATCACAATTAATTAGTGGCTAGTTTATTGTCTATTTTTTTTTTTTAAAGTTGACCTGCTTATCTTCCATCCATTTGATGCGTGACACGGTACGCTATCGTGCTACCAGTGTCTGTGTTTTGTGGTGAAACAAAGTCAGGATCGCGTCTGGCTTCGGTAGTCATTTCTGCCTTGTGTCTCGTTTCTTCCCAGTGATTTTTTTCATGCAAGTCCTCCACAAATCCACAATCTTCTGTAAAATGCTCACTGCACAATTTGCTGCTTTTTCCAGGAGGAAAGTTTCCTCGCTTTACTTGATGAAGCCACTCGGACAAACGTCTTGGAGCCAGGATGGAATGAAGAAGGCATGTGGAATCCTACGTCACACAGCACCACCCTCGTTTTCATCTCCTAATACATCCTTCCATGTATCTGGCTAATCCAGTATGGCCACACCTGGGGAAATGGCCCAATGGACTGATGTTACAACTTTAACATGTTTTTTTTAAGCAAAAGTCCACTTAATTTTTTTCGTCTAGAACATCAAATCTTGTATTAATGTATAATTATGACATTTCATAACCACATAATTTCAAAATGTCCTGGTTAATCACTTCAAGACCATGGCTGCCCCCATTAGAGCTGCTTACTCCCCAAGTAAAAATGGAGAAAATTACTTTTAAAGCTTTCTTTCTAATTACTGTACCTCTACATTTATAACCTAACCTACTATTGCAAAAACAATGCTGTAAATAATTATCACCTTTCATTATCAGCGTCATGCAGGTCAGTCTCTGATCATCGAAAGTCACGCATTGACTTTGACAAACCAGAGCACTGTGATGATTTTTTTCAGTCGACTGATATCTGTCAGCCCTGATTGTTCTGTTGGCCAATTCTTTATTGGAGCATTTAAACAATTTAAAAACTTTGTATGCTGCCGTCTGTACAAAACATGACGACAATCTGAATTGAATCAGTTTAATTCCATTTTGCTATACATGTAACCATCCAAAAACTTAATCAAAACATGGAGGAAAAAAAAACTTATCTAGACAGCAATGTTTTCGACATTTTAGGTGGACTGCCCAGGAAATGGAGTGAGATGCGTTAGTTGGGCGGCACGGTGGTGTAGTGGTTAGCACGGTTGCCTCACAGCAAGAAGGATCTGGGTTCGAACCCAGTGGCTGGCAAGGGCCTTTCTGTGTGGAGTTTGCATGTTCTCCCCATGTCTGTGTGGGTTTCCCCCGGGTGCTCCGGTTTCCCCCAAAGACATGCGGTTAGGTTAGGTTAATATGGGACGGCCTTGAGCTGAGGTGCCATTGAGTGCCACCTAACTTCCAACTGCTCCTCGGGCGCTGTTAGCATGGCTGCCCACTGCTCTGGGTGCGTGTGCTCAATGCTCACATGTGTGCGCGCATGTGTGTGTTCACTGCTTCAGATAGGTTAAATGCAGAGAGGAAATTTCACAAGTGTGTGATGAATAAAGTTGCACTTTCTTTCTTTTCACCACTAAAAATCTAATTTTTTTTGCTTTAGTTGAAATGAAAAATTTTGTGACGGCTACACTGTATGTGGGGGATCTGCACGCCAGTGTGACCGAGCCCATGCTTGTGGAGAAATTCAGGCCTGCAGGACCCATTCACTCCATCCGGCTCTGCAGGGACAGGATGACAGGCTCCTCACTCGGCTATGCCTTCATCAACTTCTACCATCGAGCCGATGGTAATACAAACCATACACAACAAAGGAGAACACTATTCCGCACACTTTTTGCATCTTTTACTGTTTATTAGACAGATCAGGTTGAGTAATGTGCCTGTTATGACATCTAGTTTTGTTCAAAACTGTATTTTATATGTTTATTTTCTTATAAACACTATAATTAAAGATGAAAGTTCTCTCATTTTCAATGTGAGATTATGATCTTTTTCTATAACCTTTTTCACCCATCTTTACCAAGGGTGCCAATAATTCTGGATGTAAATGTATATGCTTGTAACAGACACGTCTTTTTATTGAAATAATCTACTTTTGTTTCCTCAGCTGAGCGAGCACTGGAAATGCTCAACTTTGAGCTCCTTATGGGACAGCCCATGCGCATAATGTGGTCTCAGAGGGATTCATCGCAGAGGAGCACTGGCATCGGAAACTTGTTCATTAAGAATTTGGACAAGTCAATTGACAGCATGGCCCTTTTTGACACCTTTTCCCTCTTTGGAAAGATCGTGTCATGCAAGGTTTGCCCTTTGAACTGGTTAGATGTGAAAAGTATCTGTGTGAGCTGATATTAAAGTCCTGAGTTTAATCGTGTGTGTTGATATGATGTGTCTCTCCTGAAGGTTGTTTGTAATGAGAAAAGACCAGCAGGGTACGGCTATGTCCAGTTCGAGTCTGCAGAGGTAGCGGATTTAGTGAAGGAGAGGCTCAACGGCAAACTGCTGAACGGCCGTAAAGTGTAAGCCATGTAGAAATTATTACTTTTTACCAGCCTGAGTTTGAATGTCAGGGTTCTTTTGTCATTTGTTGAGATAAAGACTCTAAGAGCAGTGTCTCTGTTGTGTTACAGGTGTATTGAACACTTTAAGTCCCGTGAGGCACGCATGGCTGAGAAGGGCAACCAGCATCCTCAAGTCCTCAGCAAGATTTTCATCAAAAACTTTGATGAGGACATGGACGGCAAGAAGCTGAAAAATATTTTCAGGAAGTTCGGTGAGGATCCCAAATAGAGTGTTATGAGTTAAACACCATGAACAAGGATTGTTTGAGCAAATTCTAGAGTTGAAACAGAGCTTTACAATTCTTTGTGTGTGTGTCCAGGTCCTGTGTCGAGTGTTCAGGTTATGTGTGATAAGAACGGGAAGTCTAGAAGATTTGGCTTCATAAAATTTGTGAAGAATGAGGATGCGCAGAGGGTGAGTGAACACTGCAACACTACAGCCAAGTGTACTAGTGTCCAACCTTGTGTAAAGTTTCTTTCCAGCAGGAAAAACAACAATTAATGATGTGTGTGTGTGTTCAGGCTGTGGATGAAATGAATGGGAAAGAGTTGAATGGCAAGACTCTGTATGTGGATCAAGCACACAGTAAAGCAGAGCAACAGGCTGAACTCAGGCACAAATATGAACAGGTAAATGGCCACATACACACACACACACACACACACACACACACATCTCACTTTGCCCTCTCTGCTGTAGGGGCTGAATCTCTACGTGAAGAACCTGGATGTTCATGTGGATGATGAGTGTCTGCGCAATGAGTTCCTGCGATTTGGAGCCATAATCAGCGCAAAGGTCCCTTACATCTCGTCGTACATGACTTATAGCCAACTCGGCTATCAGCTCATGTACGACTCGATTTCGTGGAATAATTGTTAAATATTCCATCATGGTTAGCTATGTTAGCGTGTTTATCCTCATGTGTCTCCTCACTGTCCACTACAGGTGATGATGGAGAATGGCCACTCTAAACGTTTTGGGTTTGTGCGGTTCTCATCCCCTACGGAAGCCATGAATGCCATAAAGGGGATGAACGGCAGGATGTGGGGCAGGAAGAAGCTATATGTGGCTGTAGCTCAGCGCAAGGAGGAGCACCAGGCTTACCTTCCTTCTCAGAACATCCAGAGGAAGGTGAGTATGCAGGTTGGTGTTAACACAGTACAGAACATCTAAAATTATTCAAAATTGGACTTAAAGGGTTTCTGTCTGCAAAGGATTGAAGAACCCGAGCTTTAAGCTACTCTACTCTAGTTAATACTTCCAAGTTACCCCATGAGGATAGCAGAGCCAAGTGCAACCTGTGATTCTGATCTGAGAGAAACAAGATGAAATAAAGTGTGCTAATGGCTATGTGTATGTGTGTGTTACAGACGAAGAACCTGGCTCCCAATTATGCAAGCTGGCAAAAGGTCAGGATGACAGCTTCACAAGCAGCTGCAGAAGATGTTCCAGCTCCACAACCAGCTGCAGCTGAGGTTCCAGCTCCTGAAACAACTGCAGCAGATGTTCCAGCTCCACAACCAACTTCAGCAAATGTTCCAGCTCTACAACTAGCTGCAGTGGAGGTTCCCACCACAGCAACAAATGCATCCGAGGTTCCAGCCCCAGAACCAGCTGCATCCGAGGTTCCAGCCCCAGAACCAGCTGCAGCCGAGGTTCCAGCCCCAGAACCAGCTGCATCCGAGGTTCCAGCTCCACAGCCGGCTACTGCTGATGGTCCAGCTCCACAATCAGCTGCAGCTGAGGGTCCAGCTCCACAACTGGCTGCAGCAGATGTTCCAGCTCCGCAATCGGCTGCAGCAGATGTTCCAGCTCCACAACCAGGTGCAGCAGATGTTTCAGCTTCACAATCAACTGCAGCAGATGTTCCAGCTCCACAACTGGCTGCAGCAGATGTTACAGCTACTGAAACAACTGGAGCAGATGTTCCAGCTCCTGAAACAACTACAGCAGATTTTCCAGCCCCAGAAACAACTGCATCTGAGGTTCCAGCTCCACAACCAACTGCATCTGAGGTTCCGGGTCCACAAGCAACTGCATCTGAGGTTCCAGCTCCACAACTAGCTGCAGCTGAGGCCTCAGCTCCACAACTGGCTGCAGCAGATGTTACAGCCCCAGAAACAACTGCATCTGAGGTTCCAGCCCCAGAAACAACTGCATCTGAGGTTCCAGCCCCAGAAACAACTGCATCTGAGGTTCCAGCTCCACAACCAACTGCATCTTGTGTTCCAGCTCCACAAACAACTGCATCTGAGGTTCCTGAAACAACTGCATCTGATGTTCCAGCTCCACAGCCAGCTGCTGCTGATGTTCCAGGTCCACAATCAGCTGCAGCTGAGGGTCCAGCTCCTGAGACAACTGCATCTGAGATTCCAGCCACAGAACCAGCTGCATCTGAGGTTCCAGCCACAGAAACAACTGCAGCTGATGTTCTAGGTTCACAATCAGCTGCAGCTGAGGTTCCAGCCCCAGAAACAACTGCAGCTGATGTTCTAGGTCCACAACCAGCTGCATCTGAGGTTCCAGCCACAGAACCAGCTGCATTTGAGGTTCCAGCTCCTGAAACAACTTCATCTGAGGTTTCAGCTCCTCAACCGGCTGCAGCTGATGTTCCGGCTCCACAACTGGCTGCAGCTGATGTTCGAGCTCTAGTCGATGATGAAGCTTCTGCTACTTCTACATCTACAGCACCTGTAAGTGAAGTGCAGGGAGACGACTGATGAACAAAACACAGAAAAGCCTTTGGACACACACACACACAAAATATTATTCTGTATGTTTCATGCTAAAATTTAATAATAATAATAATAATCTATGTTCCCAGGTTGTATCCACATGTCTACCACCTGGACAAAATCTGACTCTTTCCATATTGGAATCTTCACCAGTAGATCAGCGGATCCTGATGTCATGTGAGTCTCACACTCATGTATACATAATTACACACATAAATATGCCTCATATTCACTCCTGCTCTGCAGCACTGCATTTGTTTTACACACTTTTTCGATTTCCCCAAGTGTTTCTGCGTGAAGACTGAAAATGTCTCCAAGCAGCTGCTTTTAACTCCTCTTGCTTTTCTTACACATTAATGGTGTTTAGAAAGGTTCTGCTTTTTGAACCATGATACCATTCGCTTTATTCACTCTTCCTCATATCCCCTCACTCACACACTCTCTCTTTTTCTGTAGATGATCATCTGTTTCCGCTGGTCAAGAAAATCTACCGGACTCTGGCCAGAAAGATCACCTCAATGCTTGTAGAGGATTCAAACATCTACGAGATATTCAACATGATCTCAGATCCTGAGCTCCTGCATGTCAGGGTGAGCACACACCCCGACACACACATTATTACTGTTATTATTTTTAGGAATAATTTGTCAAGTCTTCATAGTAATGAATGTTTGTTTAATCAAGCAATACACAAACTGCTTCACTCTCCTATTCAGTCTTTAGATGCATATCACTTCAATTTATACATGTGATTCATGCATATATGCGTGTGGTTTTGTTTGTAGGTGGATGAAATGCACGCTCTCTTGAAGGTAAGAGAACCATTTTACTTCATTTAAAGGAAAGTAAAGACTTTAAACATGTGAACTGATTTTATCTTGACTAAATGTATTTATCCCTCAACAATTTACTGATACAACAATTTATTGACACATCAACAGATTTCAGCTCCACAACAAGCTGCAGCAGATGTTCCATCTCCACAATCAGCCGCAGCTGAGGTTCTAGCTTCACAACCAGCTGCAGCCGAGGTTCCAACTCCAGAGATAACTGGAGCTGAGATTCCAGCTCCTGAAACAATTGTAGCAAATGTTCCCACTTCACAGCCAGCTGCAGCTGATGTTCCAGCTCCAGAAACAACTGCAGCTGAGATTACAGCATCAGAAACAACTGCAGCAGATGTTCCAGCTCTAGTTGATGATGAAGATTCTGCTACTTCTACATCTACAGCACCTGTAAGTGAAGTACAGTGGGAAAAAGACACAACTGAAGAACAAAACACAGAAAAGCCTTTGAGGGGACACACACACACACAGAAAAACTCTGAATGAGGTGTAGAAAATATTCACTCTGATTCAGATTGAACAGATGAACTCACGTGTGTGAATTGCGTTTGTAGAAAGTGGAGTTGACGCTGGGGGAGGAGTCTGAGAAGCCGAGTAAGAAGGAGATGAGCGCAGAGGAGCTGAGCAAGCATCTCAAGTGGCTGCTTCAGGGCAAAGCCAAAAACTCGAGGATCCACAACTGGATGAAGGTAAACATGGAGTTCTGGCTGTGTTTCGATCGTAATTAAAATGAAAGGATTTTTGCCTCGAGTTTGTTGGGGGCGGTTCCTCAGTTCCTCATCTATGGCAGTAGTTTTCATCTGTCCATGATGACTGATGCTGTATTCTGCTAGCACGTTACAAAGATGGCTAATTAGCATGCTAGTCTGCTGAGATGGTGGCATTTGAACAGTCGGTATGTAATTAACTGGTAATTGGAAATGGTAATTAAATGGTATCGCAACCTGAAAAGAGGACTGATCATTATTCTTTCCAGGTGAATCTTGATGAGCAGCAGATGACCTCCAGCTCGTTTGTCCGAGTGCTCATAACTTCCGTGTGTCAAGCTGCGATCATTTGTGAGCTACATCAGTTTTTAATTGTGTTCAGTTTTAAATTCTTTATCCATGGCTCATAATAATTGTGTAATATTTCGTGGCCAATCGCAGGTGAGAAACCGTGTCAGGTGGATGAGGAGCAGATTACCCAAAGGGCCAAGCTGCTGCAGAAGTACCTGGTGGACGAGCAGAAGGAGCTGCAGGCGCTTTATGCTCTCCAAGCCCTCATGGTCCAACTGGAGCAACCAGGAAGTGAGTACAGTTCCGGATTCTGATTGGTCAGAGATTGTTCATGATGATGTGTTTTCTATCACAGCAGCTTTGACAGTAATAAATTGTAATTGTTTGCAGTGGTTTAAGAGGAATGGTGAGGGGTAACATTCCATTCGCTCTCTCTCTCTCTCAGAATTTCTGAGGAATGTCTTTTACACACTGTATAATGAGGACGTGATTCATGAGGAGACGTTCAACAAGTGGGAGTCCAGCAAAGACCCAGCTGAGCAAGTGGGCAAAGGCGTGGCTCTCAAATCCACCAAGGCGTTCTTAACCTGGCTCCAAGAGGCCGAGTATGAATAACAGCTAAAAGCAAGAGCGCCCCCTTCAGTCTGGGAGCTGTACTGCACTGAATTAAAGGACTACAAACTGTAAAGAACTTTGAGCTCATGAAGACTCGAGGCACTCGATGGACACTGACTACAGTCACTTCTTTCTTTTACGCCTCCATCACTTTTTTTTAAGAAAATAAAAAGTTTGTTTTCCAAGGGAGTAACTCAAATTATTTTTATGATTGTGTCATGGCTGCGTGCCACGGTTGTCGTGGATGAGGAGGATTTTTTTTTTCTGGAAACACTTATGACAATATGTCCTCCCCCTCATCGCCTACCCCCCCCCAAATCAAGTGCTGCTCTTTTTAACCCGTCAGTGTAGATTTACACGCAGCGTTTGGATATGACGCTCTGGAAGTGTACGAGAGATCAAACTGTTCTCTCGATCTTCATTCAAAATGTCTTTTCCCTCTTTCTCATGTGTATGTAAGAAGGCTGGTGTTATTTTTAACATGTAAGAAGGAAGATGCATGTGCAGATTTAGTATTTACTGATGGATGTGGGGTTTTTCCCTTCCTGTTTACTGTAAGAGCAGGCGTTGATCAAGGGTTGTGGGGAAGAACCTTGACCTTTAATCCTTTTTAGCTGCTAGAGAAGGGTAACCATGCTTCCTTCAAAGCCATCCCCCTCTCGCTCTCTCAATTCCAGTTGATACTCAAACATTTACATCATTTCCATGTTATCTTTGACATAAACGCCATTGTCAAATGCCTTTGTCAATCGAAAGAGGAATGCCATACCTAGGAATGATTTATTTGGCTAGGATTTTAACCACAGTGCTAGCGTTTTCCTTTGCACATAGAAAGGCTTCAACCCATTTAGAAAACTTGGCAACGAGCCCAAGCAAATATTTCAAATTTCTTCCTGATGGCATATGGGTGAAATCAGTTTGCAAACCCAGAAAGAAGCCATTTGGTGGTGGCAAAGCATCATTTTTGGCAGTTTCACCTTGCACATTCGCTCGGGCACAAATTAAACAGGAGTCCAACATCAGTTTTACAGTTTTATGGATGTCGGCAGTGCAGAATTGTTTGATGGTCTGTTTAGCTAGCTCTCATCAAATGTACCATCTCTAGCATAAAGTTTCCATTGTCCAATATCCCTAACCCCACTTTTTTCTTTGTACAAAGCAACAATCATTATGTTGATGGACCATGCGTTTTCAAACCATGGCTGATCCAAAAGGCCATACATTAATGGAAAATCAATAAAATCAGCCAATTTTCATGGAATCTGCCGAGACTGATCTGGAAGAACATGAAGGGGTGCGTGATGTCACATGTGTAACAATCCAGGTATCAATTTCGTTCATGTGCACAGCCGTGGTTAGACCAGTGTCAATATGGAATCATGTTTTGAAGAGAATTCTGATAGTGATTGTCATTCTTGTATGTTGGATGAAAATCAATGGGTTTCTTTTTTTCCTCCAGTAATTCCTTTGTGGTCGTTCTGGTGGTGGTGAACACTCGATGAATCAGATTTATTATTAGTAGGCGCCACGAAATCTGCCCACTTCATTTGCACAAACTTCACCCACTATTGCTTTAGATTAGTGTCATTTTTCAGAAATTCGTGAACTGGATGCCCTGTTGTATATGGATTTGAACATCCAACACAACGCAGCACTTTCCCATCATTATTTTTACAAGATTCCAACAACAATATCCTATTTCAGCAAGTACACAAGCATGGAGTCAGATTAACTGAAATGACCCAGATAACCACGGTTCCACGCGTGACGTCATGCGAGATTAGCCCTGAAGCAAGACTGCCTTTTTCTGGGATCCGAAAGCCGTGATAGTTTTGTGCTTGGTAATAAAATAACAAATAATTAATATTATCCCCCACACAATTTATTAATTAATTTTAGTCGTTACTAACGATATATATTTATTTTAAAGCATTACAATAAGGCATTACATACACTTTAACTGGTTACTTGGTTACAATGTTTGCAAAAGAAAAAAATCTGTTCCAAAATCTGTTCCAGAATTCTGTTCTGTACCTATAAGCGATTGATCTCAGACCATTACTCAATAACCAGAGCATCAGTAACCAGCGGCACAGCGACTAGCAGTGATTGTCAGGGATAATCAAATATTTGCGGTAAGAAGCCTTTTAATTTTATATAAATGTATATAATATAATATAATATAATATAATATAATATAATATAAATGTATGTGTGATGCTAATATTACACATAATACTAAGATTAGGGTGTTCAGGTGATTTTTTTCTGAGGGTGAA
>JAOBAM010000019.1:8499531-8511426 GCA_025212355.1 Notarius kessleri
AAAGTTTGGTGAAATTCCTTTCATTAGCCTTTGAGATATCGCGTTCACAAGGTTTCAGGACGGACGCACAGACGGACGGACAACCCGAAAACATAATGCCTCCTGCACCTTACGGTGGCGGAGGCATAAAAAGTTGGACAGAGGCAAAATAAGACTGAAAAGTTCACAGGATAGTCAAGTACCACCATTTTGGAAGATTCCACAATAAGTAGGGTAATTGCTATCACGATTGGGTATAAAAGGAGCAGCACCAAAGGCTCAGTCTTTGCAAGCAAGGATGGCTCATGGCTTTCCACCAAAATTCATGAGAGAATTGAGAGTCCATTCCAAAAGAACATTTCTCAATGCAAGATTTTAGGTCTTTCAAAATCTACAGCACATAATATTGTGAAAAGATTCAGGGAATTCGGAGACATCTCAGTGCGTAAAGGGCAAGGTCGGAAACCACTGCTAAATTTGCGTGACCTTCGAGTCCTCAGGCGGCACTGCCTGAGAAACCATCATGCTAATGTGACAAAATGCAGCCACCTGGGCTTGGGAGTACTTCAGAAAACTGTTGTCACTTAACACAATCCACTGCTGCATCCAGAAATGCAACCTGAAACTGTATTGCACAAGAATTCATCAATTCTATGCAGAAACGCCGCCAATTTCTCTGGACCTGAACTCATCTCAGATAGACTGAAAGACAGTGGAAACATGTGCTGTGGTCAGATGAGTCCACATTTCATCTTGCTTTCAGGAAAACTGGACTTCGAGATCTCAGTGCCAAAGCTGAACACGACCATCCAGTTTGTCATCAGAGAAAGGTGCAAAAGCCAGGATCTGTGATGGTATGGGGAGCATCAGTGCCCACAGCATGGGTGAGTTGTATGTATGTAAAATTACCATTGATATATTGGGGAATGTATTCGGATTTTAGAGAGACAAGGCAACATCTCTTCCCGGGAAGTCTGTGCTTATTTCAGCAGGACAATCCCAGGCCTCATTCTGCACAGTCTACAACAGCATGGATTCATAGACACAGAGTGCGCGTACTTGACTGGCCTGCTGCCAGTCCAGATCTGACATACTGAGAATGTATGGCGCATCATGAAGAGGAGACTCAGACAACGGCGACTACAGACTGTTGAGCAGCTGAAGTATCAAAGAAGCATGGACAAAAATTACAATTGCAAATCTGCAACAATTAGTATCCTCAGATCCCATATGATTAAAGTGTTATTAAAAGGAAAGGTGATGTAATACAATGGTAACAAGTGTTACTAGACAAAACAAACCTCGCCCAGTAGCACTTATGATGAACATGAAGGAAGATATCGTGAAAAAACAATTTAGACCTTTTTGGTGACCTTGAGTTTGACCTTGTGTGTGAACATACTTGGCCAAAAAACATGGTTCTGATTCTGATTCTCTGCTGCTCTCGGCCAATCAGAACACACTGTACTGCTTACTGCTCTCAGCCAATCAGAACACACCATACTGCTCTCACACCGTACTGCATAATCGTTACATTCTTACAGCACAATGACATAGTGGCTACTGCCTCTATATGAAGCCACAAAAACCTTGACCTTGACTGGATGACCCCCAAAATGTTGGAGGTTCTATTTGAGACCAATGTCCATCTATCCTGAAAGTTTCATGAAGATTGGTCCAGCCGTTTGCCCGTGACATTGTTTACAAAGAAACAAACAAAGAAACCTAATGGAAAACAATACTTCGCCCCCAGTGGACTCCGTCCGGGTGAGGTAATAATAATAATAATAATAATAATAATAATAATAATAATTTTTTATTTAAAAGCACCTTTCATGACACCCAAGGTCACTTCACAAATAGAAACATACAAATGCAATTAATAAAATATTAAATGAATTTTGCACAAATTCATGACATCCTTCAAACATGGCCGCTACGGACTACAACTCCCAAGCGCCACAGTGCTCTCCCTCTCCTGAGTATTGATTGGGAGCACACCTGTTCCGCAACCCAGTCATTAACGCTCCTTATTTAAGGATGCCAAACACTCATGCACTTTGCAAAGTATCATTCTGTGTCCCCATACCTGATCATACTGTTTGTTGTTTTGGCCTGCTTCTAGTTATTCTGACCCTCACTAGAGTTATTACCTGACTCTGAGACTGTTGTACTTGTGACATTGCGTTTGCACATCAACTGACCCTTGGCACAAACCTGACTCTGATTCTCTCCTTAAGATTTGGATTTGTTCACCAGTTTGCAATGCACCTGCTCTTCCCTGCAATTGCGTCCGTAAGTGCCTGCACTCTGACAATGAACAGTAATCTCATATTTACAAGGTAGTAAAACCAAGTCACAGTGAATATACCAGCTTAAAGAGATGAGATTTCAAGTGGCGTTTAAAGTCCACAATGAATTCACAGTGTCTGGAAGTAAATTCCAGAGCTTGGGGTAATGTAACTGAATGCTCTTTCTCCCATGGTGTTGAGGTTCATGTTTGGTATTCTCAGTAAACCTGCTGAGGAGGATCACAGTGAACGGGCAGGGGTGTGGTTCGCAAGGAGGTCACTGAGATGTGAGAGCATGGTTATGTAGGGCCTTATAAGCTAGGAGCAGGTCTTTAAATTGGACTTGATATTCAACTGGGAGCCAGTGAAGCTGCATGAGTAAAGGTGTTATGATCCTGGCTGCAGGGTTTTGGATTAATTGGAGCTGGTGGAGTAGATTATTTTGGAGGCCAGACAAGATGGAGTTACAGTAGTCAATGCGAGATGTAACATAAGCATTGACCGGGACTTCTGCACTCTACAGAGTGAGGGCTGGGCATAGTCTTGCGATGTTCTGTAGATAGAAGAAGGCACTGCGAGACACATTGTTGATGTGTACACTGAAGGACAGTGTACTGTCTAATATTGACCTGAGTGGTGCAAGTTATGGTGTAGCCATCTATGCAGAGGACGAATGTGTCCATCTTTGCAAGAGCTGATTTTGAGCCAACAACTAATAGTTCAGTCTTATTGCTGTTTAGCTTTAAGTAGTTCTTTGTCATCCACAAATTGATGTCATTGAGACAGGTGATGATCGCAGCAGGAGGAAGAGAGGCTGTGGGTTTGGTGGACATGTAAAGCTGGGTGCCATCAGCATAGCAGTGAAACTGAACTGAACTGAACTGAAGGGTGCTTTTGTACTGAAGAATGTGTTCAGAGTACATCCCGTTATGTACAGCAAGGCCAGTCTTTTTTTTGATAGCTGCTCCAGGCACCAACCCATGGACTTCCTTTGATGGAGTTCAGGTGTAAACCAAGGTGCAGAGTGTACAAATGAAAGTGTCTTCAAGAGCGCAAGACTGTTAAGTGCTGTAGACATGCAGTTGTTGTAATAGACAACTAGATCCACCAATGAAGCATTCGGAGTAGGGCAAGGATAGGAGGTAATTACAGAAGTGAGTTCCTCCAGCTTCACCTTTTTGATATTTCGATATGGCATCACACACTGAACTTTTGACTTTATGCCAGGCAAGTAGGTGTCAAATAGCACAAGTCTGTGATCTGAGATGGGTAGTTTGGCAATACTGAAATTGCCAGGTGTAATACCGCAGCAACAGACCAGATCGGAAATATGCCCTTTGTTGTGGGTGGGATAAAGAAAATGGGTGTGGTCTGCAGCAAGTAAATAATCACAGTATTCACCCACCTTGAACTTTTCCACATTTTTTATGTGAAGTACAATTCCATTTGACTAATGATGTGACTTCTGATGAGGACTTATTACACTAGAACTAATGTAAGGGTTACACACCAATGGGGTGAATACTTATCACAACTTTCATATGGTGTATTTACACAATTATTTTGCAGACTATATTTATTATTTCCACAACTTCAAGATTAATGGATATTTTGTGTAGATTCATGGCATAAAGTCCACTTCAGTTCCAGGTTGTAGCACTAAAGGTGGAAATGTGAATATTTATGGATGGCACTGTATATTTGGCTTGCTGTTGATATTTAATAGTATAATAGAATAAGTATTTCTATGCTCTCTCTTATCCTTGTGATGCATCCATAGGCAGCTGGGGTCACTGATTCACCCAGCTAGCCTTCATCAAACCCATAAATCAGCCAAACTGCAGTCCTTACAGCACATGGTCCAGAGTAATGTTAACTGGTGGTTTAGTGACATGTTAGATTTCACATTTTATTAGAGTATTAGCTAATTATAAATTTCACTGTAGCCATAAATAACTCAAGTTTACACTAAGCTTGTTTGCTGGTATAGTTATAAAATTATCATGTATATATCATGTAAGAATTGTCACACAGTTTTCACAAGGATATTTTAGCACATGCCCTCAGCTAAAAAAAAAAAAGCCATGTTATTTTTGCATATTCAAAATCAAATTCGATCTACATCCAGTTCTCGACATTAACCACAAAAAATGAACTAAGAGATGGCGAGAACAATTATTTTTATTGAACACCTTACAGATTGAAAATAAGCAGATGAATTATCTTCATAGCATTCAATTAACAAGGGAAATGGTAATAATCTAATAAAATCATTTAAACCAAGCTAGAGTCAAACTAAATCAAACTGATTCTTTTACTTGTGAAAAAAATGTGCATCTGCACTAAGCGCTTTCTGTAGATGTGGAATTTACAGTTTTACCGCTGATTCCGTCACAACTATGTTTGCTTTGGTGTAAGTGACACCTTTGTAGGTTCCACTGGTTGGAAACTGCAGCACGCTGCCATGATAGCAGGTAATCTTGACTGTGCCTTTGTAGGGGAGATCAATTGTAGCACGGCCAATTGTGATGTCCACATCCATGGCTTTCCCTGTAGGGATTTTGACAGGAAATGAGAACAGCTCCATTTTCTCTTCAGTGTTCTCTAAACCATATAAGCTCTCGGTTCCTACTATGAAACCAAATCCAGTTGATACTTCCACAACCTCTGGAATTCCTGCCTTCACTTCAAATGAAAATGAAAATTCAAGCTTGTTAGTAACAGACCAGGATGACTTTTTGGCGATTGTTTTGGAGGTTTCTAGTTTATATTCTTGAGTTACACTGGACTTATTTTGGTAAGTCATGGATTTGATTTCCTCAACAGCCACATTGGGTATCACACTATGAAGTGTGGGATACTGAACATCTGTTAGCTGAGTAGACCTGATGGTGTTGATGAACATGAAGCCTAAGCTATCAATATCTGAACCGGCATTTCCTGTGATTCCAATACAGATCCCCGAACCCACATCAATTGGATATTCTGTTTTCAGCCCCCAGTCTGTCATGTATGCAAAGAACTCCCGGGAGCGATTTGTCTTGAATTTGATGCCACCCAGACGTGTTCCAGCTCCATTTCCCCAAAGTGAAAGGGAGGTGAAATGCTCTCCATCTTCAAATATAAATTCTGAAAACTTCCCAGCAGGGTTTCCAAACTGCTTGGACTGGCCATCAGTAAGCCAAACCTTGATGGCTTTTATCTGCCACCCGCCGACCCACACCCAGATCTTTTTCAGTGTGGCTCCATTTCCAGTACCATTAAAATCAAAAGCAGATCCTCCTTGCCCACCGATTACAAGGATTCTTGCCAAGTATGACATGATCTTGTACCTTTAAAAAAGCAAGCAAATATTTAGGGTTAATTGGTTAGAATGGAAAATAAATATTCTGAGCAAAAGTCAAGAATTTTCCTTTCCTAATTGCTCATAAAGAAGATATTGAAATGTCAGAAGCATGCACAGTATTAAGCTCTAGCACTCACAAAGCATTATCAGCATGTATTTTTAGATTAATTAATAATTTGTTACTTATATTATCTGATGTCTCTGATTTTTTTTACATAGTCGATAATTAACACCTTCACTGACCAATGTTCATAACATTTGTGAGTAAAATGAAGCCCATGATGACCAACATGGGCAACATATAATATGAATTGTTTGTGGTTGTTAGCTGGCAAAATTCAGAGCTGAGGCTGAGGTAAGTTCTGATATTTAAACCTGAAGCCAGAGCTCAGGTCACAATATTAACACAGTATCAGAGAAAAAAAATCACAATGCAGATTTCTCAAATGCTGTATATGTGAGAGTCTGCACCAACATATAGTATTTTCACCAAGCCAACTAATAGTACTCTGTTATTTGAAGACAATCAATATGTAGTCAGTAATTTTACCTCTTTTTGTAACTATATAGCCAAAAATATGTGGACACCTGACCATCACACCCATGCATGAGCCTTCCCCAGACTGTCGTCACAAAGTTCGAAGCACACAGTTATCCATAATGTCTTTATTTGCTGTAGCATTAAGATTTCACTTTACTGGCCTCAAATATGACCTATAAAGACAAGGTTTGACAAGGTTGGTCAGGAAGAACTCAAGTGGCCTGCACAGGGCCATGACCTCAGCCCCACTGAACACTTTCGGGATGAATTAGAAATAAACTGCCCACCAGGCCTCCTCGCCTGACATCAGTGCCAGACTTCAGTCATGTTCTTTTGGCTGAAAATGTATAAACTACATTCCAAAATCTAGTGGAAAGCCTTCCCAGAAGAATGGAGGTTATTAGAACAGCAAAGGGGGACTAAATCTGGAATGGGATGTTCAATAAGTGCATATGGGTATGATGGTTAGGTGTCCACAAACCTTTGGCGATATAGTGTATATCATGTTATCCATTTCATGGGTTTTAAAATTGATCAATACCTTCTAAGAAATCAGAATCAAGCATGCAGAAGCACTGTGGTATGAATGATCTTGGTTGAAGAAACCTTAATAGAAAGCATTTCCACAGGCAGTAATAGAAAGATTAGATATAAATTATGTAACTTACTATCCGTCTGTCCCTGCTGTAAATAAACACTACAAAGCTTTTCGTACATTATAAATAATTTGATCAAGAACAGCAGGCATACTTACAAGAAAGTTGTCAGAAGCAGGGTAAAAGAAATGTCTTCTTTACAAGATGCTTTGTGAAAGATGCAAGAGTTTAGATAAGATAAGCTACATGGTCCCTTATATACATGAGATAAACAGTGTGGTCTTGATTCTTGCCTCACGCCTGAAGGAAAGGGGTGTGTGTGTGTGTGTGTGTGTGTGTGTGTGTGTGTGTGTGTGTGTGTCAGTCGCTGCTAGGCTTTGTTAGGAGAACCTCTTTTTCTAATTAACATTACCAGCAGCATGTGTTTTGTTTATTTTATATAATTTGGGCCACACACATCGTCTTGGCATTCTGTGTGTGTGTGTGTGTGTGTGTGTGTGTGTGAGAGAGAGAGAGATTGGGGGGGGTGTAAGCAGCACACTTGACCTTAGGAGAACCACAGGATTGAGAGAGTCTTCAGTCTCTCTCTCTCACACACACACACACACACGCGTGCGCGCGCAAAGCAGTGTCCATCTGGAAGTCTGAAATGTTTGGAATTTAAGCTATAAATACACACATCATAGTGCACTCTGGCACACAATACACACACACACGCGTGCACGTTGTATTTTGTAGTGTTTAGCATATTAATGAATGTGTGTCTGAGTGAAAGAGAGGGAGACAGATGTGAGGAGAGAGAGAGATGGATTGATCAGTGCCCGAGACCCAGAGAACCCGAAGCTCAACCTTTAACCCTTTAAACCTCCTGAAGATGAGAAAAGCAACACGAGGTTTAAAGCCGTGATTAAAGTGGAATCGAAATGGAGTTTTACAGTTCAACTCTATATTAATACATGTATGGATGCAAATGTGTGTATGTATTTTCAGATTACTGATATTCTTTAAATTTATTTATTTTTAAAAGGTAAACTCTAGAAGTTTTATAGAGTCTTTGGTTGTCTTCCTGAGGAAACCTTGAACATCAAAAGACTAGGATTTTTAAAATTTTATTATGCATGCAAATGTACACATTTAATTAGACAAAGGCTTATTTGTGTTATGAGAAATCTCACTTTTTCTAAAAAAAAAAAAAAATGCATATTTGTAAGGAATATGAGCCATCACGTGGGGGGATTCTTCTTGTTTTAATCCTGAGTGTGATCACCCACAGTGCAGGGTTTAAGAGCTGGAAATGACTTTATTTACTGATTGATTGGGTTTTTTCCCCTCTCTCTCTCTCTCTCTCTCTCTCTCTCAGGTCCACATTCCACGCTGTGTACGCGAGCATTCTTGTCAGATCAAACGTCCCTGTGCTTTTTCTTGCACTGTGAGAGTGATGAATCGTGTGAACGCTACATATCAGACCTGGGTACGTTCCGTAATCAGACACCATCAGTTTCATAAACACGCCCACTCGGCTGCTCGTCATCCTCTGCTTGTGTTTCAGGAAGTGTAACTGTGATAACTGTGTTGTTGTTGTTGTCTGTGTACAGAGAAGCACAGCGCCGGCTCAGGGTCACTCACACTTCTGTTATGTTAATGATGTTTTCCCACTGCAGTACTGGAACTTTCAGCACCAACCACCAGTCCAGTACTGAGACTGTGTTTCTTGTTTACCTGTTCAGGGGGCGGGGCTAGCAGCTCTGGTTACTGTTAATTGGTTATGAAACACACACTGCGTTTCTCATGATGGTGAAGGTGGAACACGTTTCGTCTGTGAACAGCGTCCTTGTGTGTGTTTTCATTACGTCATATTCTTAATAATCGATTGAATTCACAATTTAATTACATTTTTATGTTTTTGTTGTTGAAATTTTAATCATTGGTACTTTTTTTTTCATCCTCGTTACCCAGACGTTGGGAACAGTGTTAATCTGAGCACTGACCTTAACACCAGTATGGTAAAACATTACTGATTACTGTTGCCATGGCAACCCTTCCAAAATGCACAGTAGGTCTAAAATGTACCAGAACCCTGAGTTCCATTGGTTCCTGTTGGAACTGTGTTGTGGGTTTTGTTTGTTTTGGGTTTTGTTTGTTTTTTAAACGACTAAGTTCTTGCAGTAAAGTTGTTGCATGAATTTATAACGGCATGTAAAGAGTATAACACTTCAGGAAAATAAACGACACTTTCTGACCAATCAGAATCCAGAATTCACTAACGCTGGTGTATAAGAGATGTCAAAGTGTGTAGTTTTTAACTTGTGTGCAAGTTTAATGATCACTGATCGGTTTCATCTCTTAGGAAATAAAACTCAAACTGAAGAACCGAGTCAGAACACCGGCGCAGATCCTCTCCAGCTCCCTTCACTGTCTCCAAAAAGCCCTGTTCCTCTGTCACTAACTACCCCTCCTACCGCCCTGCCTGCCTCCGCTGCCCTGTCACCCCGCCCTGTCCCGCTGCCCGTCTCTGAAAAACAGCAGCGTTCAGTGTTCAGTAGTAACGCATCACACTCCAGTTTTAGCAGCAACACCAACAGGTCTTCTCATGATGGAGACCAGGGGCAGGTCCGAAACAATTCTTTGCAGAATGAAGACCAGGGGCAGGTCCGAAACAGTTCCTCGCAGAATGAAGACCAGGGGCAGGTCCGAAACAGTTCCTCGCAGAGTGAAGACCAGGGGCAGGTCCGAAACAGTTCCTCGCAGAGTGAAGACCAGGGAAAGCCCCCAGTCAGGCCTTCTTCCCCTGCACCAACCTCCCCACTGGTTCCTGTAGCATCTGCAAGGGGAGGAAACCTTTCACTGATTTTTCCCAAAGTTCAAAACGGAAGTGAAGTGAACAAAACTGGCCAAGAAACAACAACAGTGATAACCAGCACCACCTCAGTCAAACCTGCACTTCATACCAACGCCACCTTCACCACCACCGCAGTTACCACATCAACCACTACCACCAATAAAGTTACCCCATCTCCTTCCACCACCCAGACACAACCAACATCTACACCAACATCACCTCCATCCCCTGCTCCTCCATTTTTGTCCTCGGTCACTCCCTCCACCCCTGCACCAGGGCACAATTATTCCACAACCGCCTCAAAGGTCCTGCATGTTACCTCCAATCAGGACAAAGCCATAGCGGAAACACCTGGAGGAGAGCTGAGCAGGAACATGCTGAGCACCAGCTCGCTGATCACCGTGCTGATCTTCGGCCTGCTCTTCTTCTTCGTTACGGTCATCCTCTTCCTCAGACACGCCTACGAGAGCTATAAGAGGAGGGGCTACACACAGATGGACTATCTCATCAATGGCATGTACTCTGACTCAGGGCTCTGACTCTCCTGTGTACCTCGCAATAAGACATTTCAACCCCCTCCCTCACCTAAAGTGTAATCAGTGTCCATTTTAAAGGGAGCTGTGATTAGAGGACTGAAGTAGATAAAATCAGAGTAACGTTCATCTTTAAAACCGACATGACGAGTTGGAGACGTGACCTAAAGAAAAGTAACACGAAGGGAAAGTGGTGAGCAGAATGACACGGAATTACAGCAGGAACAAAACAAACTACTTTTAAAAGTGGAAAGAAAAAAGTCTCAAAATTAGGCAGAAAAAATAAATTATCAATGCAGAAAAGACACGAAGTGCAAAAGGAAATTTTAAAAGTTACCAAAAATAAATAAAATAAGCCACAATCCAATCTGACAAAGACCGTATGAATAAAAGCAGGAAGCAAAATTGAGGGGAAGAAATGAGAGACAAGTGGAATAAGAAGGAAAAAAGCAGAATGAAAAGTGACCAAATAAGCACCGAAAGAAAGAAGTGAAATAAATGAGAAAGTTTGCATTTTGTCTTTTTAACACTGCATTACAATGGAACGGAGAAAACGACTCTATAAAAGTGAAGTGAGAGACGCGAGCTCAGGGATGAGCCCAGATGAACAGATGTGCTGAGGAAAGATTTGATTTAAAGACAAATGTCTGCTTCAGTCCTCAAAATTCACCGAGATTAAAAATGTGCAGGTTTAATATTTAGTGTTTGCAAAAGTGGAATAAATTCTGGACCGTTTCAGCAAATGTATGGCTTTTTTTTTTTATTGTAATTTTTTTTCTCTATGCAGATGAGGCTTTGATGTAAATCTTGTCTTTAATCCTCTGAATTAATGTCATGTTAAGGACCTGATGGTGCAATATCGATGGTTTTCTTTATTTCTTGTTTTGTCTTCCAGCAATATTCCGTGTATAATGAGCAACTAACAGTCAGGTTGCACTAGTTGCCTTTTGCGATGTTTGAGTCCGTGATTAATTGATGCCTTTATTTCATGATGTGTTTTTCTGTTCTTTGGATTTGGAACGATGCCAAATCACAGCCACTGAGGCATTGAAGCACATTAATGAGAAGCCAAGGGAAGTGTAGAGCCATCACCCACTTTCTGTCCAGGGAAGTCGGACTCTTATGATTATTATCATTATTATTATTATTCTTTCTTTACTTTTTTTTTTTACTGCAGAGTTGAACAGGACCGAACGCAGGATGCAGGCGAAGTTTGTTTGTGCCAATAAAAATCCCATAATGTAATAATGCACTTTTCAAAATGATTGTTTACTTTGAAAAAAATATATAAGGAATAAACAGAACAAATGAATTGTGTGTTTTATCTTTCACTGATTAAATAAAAGCAGGATTCATACACAGTATGTCTGAGATTTTACAGCACAGAAAATCTGCTTTAATTATTTTATATGTAGTGAAATCTGTTCCAGTTTCTGGGTCACATGTTGAGCTGGCATCGCTGCACACACACTGATTTCTGAAAAATGTAAATTTATACAAAAATTACTTGAGAACAAAAAGAAATTCTGTTAATAGCAACTTTTACAACCTCAAATCAGTAACAGTTGGGACGGTGTGTTGAGTTGGAATGAAAACTGATTTAAAAATAATCTGTGACCTGTATTTATGTTGTGGGAGTTAAGGGAACGGCCCTCTCCTGGCTCAGCTCTTATTTAACTGATCGCTATCAGTGTGTTGATGTAAATGGTGATTTTTCTAGACATACTGAGGTAAAGTTTGGTGTTCCACAAGGTTCTGTCTTGGGTCCAC
>JAOBAM010000019.1:8790921-8801571 GCA_025212355.1 Notarius kessleri
AAAAAATACACAAAAAAGCAACAAAATATGGAATAAAAGTATTTGATGGTAAGAACACTCCCACCCCCCCAAAAGAATTTATCATCGCATTTTTCACAAATTGCTACTGTCATTTCGCCGGTTTGTTTACATTCTAAGCAGAAGTGATTTTGTCAGACGTTTCGGATAAAGTTATTTACCAAATTTGCAAAAAATAATAAAAGTGCTCCATTTTCAAAAATTCAGTGAATGTGGTTAGAATAAAACCGTTATTCCACTCAATCTCGTCATACATGGCTTATCGTCAACTCGGTGCTATGCGCTTCGTCGGCTGTCGGCTCATGTGCAAGTCGATTTCATGGAATAACTGTTAATTATCCGAGTCCTTCTGGTTAGATTCCCCCCCTTCACGCACACACTGCAGTTCCTGTTTAGATCAGCGCAATTGTTAATGAAACGCTTGTTTCCTTCTTGGACCACTGATGTGTGGTTGCACTCCTTAATGGAGCTATTTCCACTGTCAGTAAGTTAATTGATTGAGCCGTTGTCATGGCAATGAAGCTCCTAACCCTCATGGCTTCTTGGTTCCAGTCCCCATGCTTTAACTGAACAAATTCTGACGACTTGTTTGTGGTTTAAAAAAAAAAAAAGAGGCGTCATTTGTAATTCAGCACCATCTCCAGTACCAGCACATTGACCTGGTCAGCGGAAAGTCTTCCTCGAGCTCCCAAAGCTGTTAGCACTTCCTCCCTCTGAACATTTATCTAATCAGGACTCTTGCATACTGTGTGTGTGTTGATCTACACAGAAAGCATCAGGAAGAGAGAAAAATGCCTTCTGCTTTCGTTTCCAAGCAGCACCCGTCCTTTTTATGTAATGTTCAGCGTATTTCAGCACTAGACTGATTTCCCAGGATGTGAAGCTCTGTGTTTGATCAACTAATTAGCCGCTGGTTCTCAGGAGCCTCTCTAGACACCAAAGTCAGCACAAAGTTGACATCCTGCAGCTATAGCATAAGGAAACGGGTCAGTCAGACATTCAGGTCACGTATAGGAAACTGGTTTTGTGCCATGTGAGCAAATTTAATTAGACATGATGAGAGGCACATGTGCAAAATTCGCCTTTCAACCAAAGATGTCTGAAACTTTAGTTTCCTGTTTTTTCTTCCTTTCCTCCATCTCTCTCGCTCTCTCTCTCCTCTTCCCCCCCCCAAATCCAGGCATTTTATTGCCTGACAATTTGCTACACAAAGCCTAGTGATCACTGCTCAGCGTTACAGTTCTCCTCACTGCTGATTGAGCAAAGAAGCCACACAGCACTCCTCAAACTGGAACCTTAAAGGACCTTCCTCCACTTTAGAACATGGTAATGTCGTACACAGGACGTCTGTGGCTCGTAAGATAAAATGATGAGCAAAACTGAGCGATTTATCATCGAATGCTTCTGTTTAATAATAAAGTTGTGGAGGAATCCTTTAACGCAGTTCCATTTTATTTTCAGAAATGACTGCAGGTTTTATTTAACGTGTCTCTTAACGCCTCTCACTGTCCTTGTTTATGTCCTGCTTCTAGATGTTAATATCTGTGGCTATCAGACATTCAGTAATTTTATGTTTGTTGAATTGATTTTAGTTCTTGCTTTCTGTTCCATTTTGTTTTTGAGTTAGCCCTTACAGTGCGCCCCTTTCAGAGCCGATTTCTGTTTGATTACGTTAAAGATTGATTCTTGTAATATCCCTTCCCTCCTCTAGCCATCCATATTGCAGCCTGTCCAAGCCATTTTCATCGGCCTTATCCTGGCTTTGCTGTATTGGTGCTTCGGCCA
This sequence comes from Notarius kessleri, assembly GCA_025212355.1. Lineage (NCBI taxonomy): Eukaryota > Metazoa > Chordata > Actinopteri > Siluriformes > Ariidae > Notarius > Notarius kessleri. The sequence goes on from JAOBAM010000019.1 coordinate 8,792,725, forward strand.
AATGTGGTAGAAAGGTACACAGCGCTCCTGTCGAGTCCATGTCTGTGTGTCTCCTGTCATGTTCCTCTGTACTGTTCACCATCTTGTACATCAAAAGTGCATGGCCACCCAAAAAAAAAAAAACTCACTTATGCTTTGCCCAAAATCCTTTTTCGTTGCTTAGCAACATTTTAGGGGATACTAATATTTTCCCATTTCCAACTAATATTGTCCACGCAAAACCACCCACTAATCATTTGTCTTTGCTTGGACCACTATTGGAAGTGAAAATCTGCAGTAGGGATTTTGCATTATTTTTGCTTTTTTTTTCCCCCCCCTTCATATGCTTATTTGTGCTTCTTTTTATTAATTAAATTAAACACTGCTTTATTTTATTTCTTTCTTTGGAAAGAAAGAAAGCTGTGTTTGATTTTAATGGCCAGACTGCTCTGATGGTGTTATGCTGTCATTCAACCTCTTCCTTTCCTTCATTCATTTATAAATGTCTTTCTCTCTCTCTGTTCATTCTCTTTCTTCTTCCAAGGTCTTCTTTCTCTCTCTCTCTCTCTCTCTCTCTCTCTTGCGCGCAGCCAGTTCCAGTGCTGTAAGAGCTGCTTGCTCACTCACTCTGCCGTTGTCATGTAAATATTGTTGTTAACTCTGCTGCTGTTTTTCGTCGTCTTTTCAGAGCGGTTGGATGCCCTGGATGCCGGTGGTCGCCGTCATGGTCGCCGTGACAGCACTGGTGCTGTATCCCAGTCTATCCAAGAGCTCCTCCTGAGGCAGATAACCAATCACAACGCAGCACGGCTCACTGTCAACCCAATGTCATGTTTTAATCCTGAGGTCAGGCCGTTTCCAGACTCATTACCTCTGAATGTGAGAGTGCAGCTCCAGGGTGTCCAACGTAACTGTATAAAGTGCAAATGTACATATTATAGAAAAAAGGGGGTATAAATGGTCTAATTTCTGTTATAGATTAAATGAAATAAATATATATGCTTTTTTTTTTTTTTCAGTTAGATGGGAATCTTGATAATGAAAGTGGCCTAAACTAGGCTTTTTTTTTTTTCTTCCTCATGGGTACCAAACATTTTCTGTTCGTTTTTTTTTTGTGTGTGTGTGTGTGGTTTGCCATGTTAGGTGTTAATGTGGTATTCCGAATAGATGCAAAGCCAAATTAAAATTATAATCATAAATGGTTGGGCACAAAGAGGTGAAGTGCCTGATTGAATTACTACTAGATACATGTAAACACTTAGTCATATACATACACACACACGCGTGCGCATTTTTGTCCTCTAAGACGTGCCACTCATGCTCTACTAATGCGGTGTTTCATTCGGTTGAAATGTCTGGAAATCGTTCAGTGCTGTGACTGTGATTGTGCGTTCCAACCGACCTGTCACACCAACGAGCAGCACAGTAAGGTCATTGTACTTTAACCTAGTTTTCTTCATATCGTGTATTTTAAAAGGAAACCTTCTTGTGAGACACTACAGGACTTTTCTAATTCAAATTCCTTGAGATATAGAGACTCCGTGTCAGTCTGAGGTGGTGAAGAACAATGACTTGGGTAATATTGTAGCTTTTAACAACATACTGTCCTGCCATTGGGAATTGGTAGGACGGGGACGCGCGTGCGCACACACTCCGTTTTGAAGATTCAGGCAGGCTCGTCATTGAGCGCTGCACTTCCTTGATCAACATATACAGACTGTTTTTCAGTACCTCCTGAACAGGTCTCCAGGATCTCGCTGCCTTATCTGTAACATGGAGATCTAGCTGTTCTTTTAGAACGAATCAGTAAAGTCTTTATATAAAAAAAAAAAAAGTGATGCATTGTGGTTTTTTTGCATTGTTTAAATGTTGAACAGAAGCACAGTAATATGGAGTGGATTTATTTATGGTGTAATTAACAGGTTCACGGGAACGAATGAATGATTAAATTTGGAGTTGGAATTGAGCAGTGTATGTGCTGGAGAGAAATAACCAATGATTTATATGGTGTTGGTTCACATTTTGTCTGCTGCGCTGTAAATAAACTCTTGGTTATGGAGCAAATGGCCTAACGTTCCACCTTGTCAATAAATGTCATTTTATTATTATTTTTTTTTAATTGCAAAACTAACTCAAACATCTGTGGGAATTAAAAAAAAAAAAAAAATGCAAAGCATGGTGTAGCACAGAGAGGTCCACTCTGAAAGTTCCCCAAAGCATCAAAAGTCATCTCTGAGCATTTCGTCTCAGAGAACTTTTTTTTCTTTCTTTTTTTTTTTAGGTTGGTATCAGACTTTAAAAGCTCTTCCTTCACACACATCTAAGGCACGATAAGAACATCTGACCTTGGCGTTGTTTGTAAATATGTATGTACGAATGTATGTGTGTAAATGTATATAATATTCACAAAATAAAGTTGAATATCAGTGGCACTGATCACGTCAAATGTTCTGCTGCAGTCAGTTTGCAAAGAATGAAAGTTCGCTCACAGTTTCGCATGCTGTTTAAAAAGTCTTATGTTTTTCTTTTTTCCCCCACTCGACCAATCCTTATTGTTTGCTCTTTTTTTCAGAAATGGGTTTCTTGTTTGGTTGTTTTGTTGTTTGTTTTTTTTAATCCGTCACACACAATGCATGGTTGTGATGCACCTAGAAGTGTTTGAACAAAGGCGACTGTTTTTCTTAATGCAAATTAAATTAAGTTAATGCAAGTTGTTACAAATTGCAATACACTAATTCAATTGGCAAAAGACGTTATACGTCTGGTTTGTAGCTGAATAGAAAAGTACCATGATGGCCAGCTAATTTGATTTATTCAGAGTATGTAGCTTAATCATGCTGGTCAAGAACTGAGGTGAAAAAAAAAAAACCAGCAAGAAGTGTACACACACCATTTACTTTCAAAGGAGCACCTGCACATTCATGCAGTTATCCGTTCATTCAGTCATGTGGCAGCTGTTCTGTAGATGGAAAGACTTGAGAGATCAAGAGGAGAATAAGCAGGCTAACCGGAAGTTTCTAGTAACTCCGGTGAGCAGAAAAGCATCTCGGCATGAGATGCACAAAACATCTCTCGTCAAACCTTGAGGTGGGTTTGCTCCAACAGCAGAAAGACCACAAGGTTCCACTCCTGTCAGCCAAGAACAAGAATCCGAGGCCATCATGAGCACATACTCTCCCAAACTGGTCAGGGGTGGGTTTCCCAACAGCCTCTTAACGCCAAGAGCATCTTAACGAGGAGAAAGTGTGTGTTCATTGTTATGCTCGCTCTACCATTTAACAATTATCTTTGTGCTACGATGCTTTTGGGAAACTCACCCCCCATTCAAGACTGGAAAAAGACGATGTGATTATTCCCCCCAAAAATCTTCAAATGTCCAGTTTGGGTGAGTCTGTGCCCTCAGATTTTTGTTCTTGGCTGACAGGAGTAGAACCTGATGTAGTCATCTTCTCTTGTAGCCCATCCACCTTCAAGGTTCAATGTTTTGTGCATGCTGAGATGCTTTTCTGCTTACCACAGGTGTAAAGAATGTTTGAATTACTGTATCCTTCCTGGCAGCTCAAAACAATCTGGCCGTTTTCCTCTGCACTGTTATCAACAAGGCGTTTCCACACTCAGAACTGTCGCGCGTTCAATGTGTTTTGTTTATCGTACCATTCTGTGTAAACTCTAGACTGTTTTTCAGCAATTTCTGAAAAAACTCAAACCAGCCCATCTGGTACCAATCGTTTTCGTTCTAATGTTCAATGTGAACATTGCTTGAAGCTCTTGACTTGTATCTGCAAGTTTTTTTGTGCGCATATTGTGCTGATTGTCACATGATTGCCTGATTCGATAACTGTGTAAATGTTCAGGTGTCGAGGTGTTTGGCTTAAAGTGGATGGTGAATGTAGGTTCAGAGTCGCGACAGTCTGCTCTAGACCAGTGGCATAGCATTCAACCTGTAACTACTTTTTACTTTTATTCATTTTTATTTTGTTAATTTTCAACATTTGATTTAAAAACAGTTCAGAATTCCTTTTAACAGAATTGTTTGAAATTCTATTTTGTAAAGAGCACAGAGAGCTACAACAGAGTTTCTGGAATACAGAGTTAAATATTTGCACTAACACAATGTGATGTGCATGGTTTTAATAAAACAAATTTTCCCTCCTCGATGTTACTGCCTTTTATTTTCTTTCATTTGGTTCATCAATGTTTTGAGCAGAACGAGACCTCTTCAGATGTGGATGACGCACTCTGAACAAAACTGAGTCCAGCGTTTATTCCTTAACTATTTGTAAATACAGCAATTATAGCATTAAGAGTTTAAATCCTACTGGTGGGCTGTTAAGCAAAACCCTCAAGTTTGCTTTGGGTTGTTAAGCAAAACCCTCAAGTTTGCTTTGGGTGTGGTTGATCTTTTGTACATGCTGTAATAAATCACTTGACAAACCAGACAATACAGGTTTCTCTTGGATTAGTTTTGCAAGGGGAGGAAAAAAGGTTTTGCTGAAACTATTAATATGCAAGGAAGATAGAATAAAACACAATAGGTGTGCTGCTCAAGCAAAACGAGACCATCAATGACAGCATGGCTCACTCCAGCCTCAGAAAGACTCAATCGGTGAAGAAGCGATTTGTGTGAAAGCTGCTCATTCATGCTTAATTATTCCATATCTTCATTATTAAATGCAATTATGCAAACTTGCACAGAAGCTATGTGCCCCCCAGGCAGACCTACGTTCCTGCCAAAATGCATAAAAATCGGTGAAGAATTGCTCATTCTCATGAGCTTGTCTTTTGACCATTGTCAAAGACAAGCTCATCGCTTGTTGGCCTGATTAGCTAATAATCAATGACTGGTGGTGTGATTTAATGTTGAATATCAGTATTATGAATGATGCTCCAGCAGCTCTAAAAATGGCAATAAGTGCTGTTGGTCATGTTTAAGAAACCACAAACCCCACCCCCCAATCCAGAGGAACCACTTTACCTCTTTTCCAAAGTGCTAAAACTGAAAACTCTTGTTCAATGCTAAAATAAAAAAAAACTATCCTCAAATAAACATTTTAAAAATGTTTATGTGGAGCGTTTTACCATACGAGTCAGTGTATAATTTGTTACTTTAGAAATAACATTTAGAAGAACTAAATGGGAAATAAATTCTTGCCCTCCAGAACGAGGGATTCACCAGCACTCAGGTATAAAGAGGAAGATGGTAGTTATCAGCATATAATCAGTGTTGTGTTTAACCATGGACACAAGATGGCAGTCCCGAACATATATACAATACTTATGAGCATTGTTTATTTTCTGACTGACCTTAATTCTGTAATACTCCTGTATACAAACATGTCCACATGCTCTTGATCTATAAAGAAGATACGACTTTGGCTCAAGATGTTGGCCAACAGAAACAGCCAGGGGGACAATGTGCTCTTGCACCCTCTCTAGCCAGCTTTTGCTGCAACTGTTGTCATTGCACTGGTGCAGTTGGTTCTGATGAAGACAGTGTTCTCTCCTGAAATTATAAGGAAATGAATTATGGTTGCACCCATGCTTGGAGAAAAAAAAAAAAAAGTTAAACCAAGTTGCAACATAAATGTATGCATAACTATCCACCAATCAGCTATAACGTTAAAACCACTGACAGGTGAAGTGAATAACATTTGATTACCTCAATACAATAGCACCTGCCAAGGATATACTGTATTAGGCAGTAAGAGAACAGTCAGTTCTTGAAGTTGATGTGTTGGAAGCAGGAAAAATGGGCAAGTATAAGGATCTGAGCGACTTTGACAAATTGTGACGGCTAAATGACTGGGGCTGAGCATCTCCAAAATGGCACATCTTGTGAGGTGTTCCCAGTATGCAGTGGTTAGTACCTACCAAAAGTGGTCCAAGGATGGACCAGCGACAGGGTTATGAGTGTCGAAGGCTCAGTGATTCTCATGGGGCAAGAAGGCTAACCCATATGGTCCAATCCAAGAGAAGAGCTACTGTAGCACAAACTGCTGAAAAAAGTTAATGCTGTCTAAAACAGAAAGGTATCAACATTAATTTTTTCAGCAGTTTATGCTACAGTAGCTCTTCTGTGGGACTGGACCATATGAGCTAGCATTCGTGCCTCATGCGAATCACTGAGCCTTCGACACTCATGACCCTGTCACTGGTTCACCGGTTGTCCTTCCTTGGACCACTTTTGTTAGGTTAATGCTGTCTAAAAAAGAAAGGTTCCAGTGAAGGAAAATTGTGATGGCTAGATACCAGAAACACTGCATACCAGAAACACCCCACAAGATGTGCCAGATTGGAGATGCTCAGACCCAGTCATCTAGCCATCACAATTTAGCCCTTGTCAAAGTCACTCAAATTCTTAGGCTTGCCCATTTTTCCTGCTTCCAACACTTGGCAGGTGCTATTGTAATGAGATAATCAATGTTATTCACTTCACCTGTCAGTGGTTTTAATGTTCAGGCTGATAAGTGTATATATACACTATCTATACGGCCAAAAAGTATATGAATGAATGCCTGACCATGACCCCCATATGTGGTTCTTCCCCAAACTGTTGCCACAAAGAAACACAATTGATTAGAATGTATTTGTATGTTTTAGCATTACATTTTCCCTTCACTGGAATCAAGGGCCCTTGCACAAACCTGTTCAAGCATGACAATGCCCCTGTACCCAAAGTGTGGTCCATCAAGACATGGTTTGCAAAGGTTGGTTTGGAAGCAATTAAATGACCTGCACAGATGCTTGGCTTCAACCCCATTAATGAACATCTTTGGGATGAATTGGTAAACCAACTATGGTACCAGACATCCTCGTCTGACGTTGGTGCCCGACCTCATTAATGCTCTTGTGGCTGGATGAGCACAAATCCCCACAGCCAGGCTCTAAAATCTACTGGAGACCCTTCCCAATAGATCTGAGATTATTGTAAAAGCACCCTGGAATGGGATTTTCAAAAAGCACATATTGGTATGATCATAATGTGTCCACAAACATTTGGCCATATCGTGTGAATCAGAATCTTGACGTCATTTGTGCTTCCTTCCCCAAATATTATAAAACCTTTTCCTTTTGTTTACGATTAAAGCCTTGTGTAGAAAAATCATTTTGAATGCACAAAGTGGTCAAAATATGAAAACTCTTACTGTAAATCTTCCTAGAGGAGTACAAATACACCTGTATGGTAAGATGAACATTTTTTACTGACAGTGCCCCAGCAGTGACCTTACATTACTGCCAATTGCTGTTTATGCAGTCAACAACATTAGCACATTTGTCTATTTAAATTGGTGCCACCTGTCAAAAATAGCAGTCGCTCTGTGCCACAGAACACATTCCAGGAATAACCCGGAGCTAAAGATGGCGCCGTTCTCTCTGTGCTGGGCCACACTCAGGCTGCTTCATACGCCTGCCAGCAGGATCTGCTTTCACTGTGGGGTAAATTAGACTCCATGCACAGAAAGCCCGCAGTCATAACCTACAGTATGGAGGAAAGTGATACATAGTTAAGCACTGTTGACCCCTCGCTGTAGTCCAAGACCGAGCGTGGAGTCATTTTTCACCTGCATGCACGTGAGCTGGAATTCTTTATATTCTTGTCATGCACGCACCGGGCTGGCAGCCTATGATTAATTTCCGGGCTCTGTTGACTTTTCTGTGTGCTTTGTGAGCATTTTGGCAGCTCCAGGAAATCTATCGAATCTCAACTTGACATATCACAGTGTCTAATAATATTTTTAAAAGGCTAGAGGTTGCTGGTATTTAGCGTCACAGAGACATCAGAGGGGAAAACACAGTGTCTTGATGTAAGTATAGGAGGTGATGGAATACCTCTATTGGAAGGTAATAACCAGGAAGATAGTTCTTGAAGGTGGGCCTGTTAAGACACAGATCCTTGCCAGTCCCTTCCACAAACTCACAGCATTAAGGGGATTGACCTCTGAACTGTGACTGCTGGCTAATTCTCCTAACACCACACACACACCCATGACAAGGTTTTCTGTCTGGATGCCTCAACTCGTCTTTCTCTCTCTTTCCTGCAGATCTGAACGAGTGTGGCCTGAAGCCTCGACCCTGTAAACACAGGTGCATGAACACGTACGGCAGCTACAAGTGCTACTGCCTCAACGGCTACATGCTTCAGCCTGATGGGACCTGCGGAAGTGAGTCGCGCTTCGCTTTTGCTCATTTAGCCCTCAGCCATCCAGCTGGCATGTTGCTCCACTTTCACGCACTAACGCCACCACCGATCAGTGCATTCACCAGTCATGCGTGCTTGCTGTCGCAGATGGAAATGGCATGGCGCTAACGCTGAACCCTAATGAGCAGATGCTGTTTTTGCGCTACACAGATTTAACTTCATGCACAGATGTCTGATGCATGTAAATTCGCCAGCAAATTCATCAACGCGGCTTAATTAAGAAGCTCATGGGCCAGCAGTAAGAATAAAAAAAGTCCAGTTCTGGTCTGAGAGACTCAAATTGGCTCAAGTGGAGGAGGAAATTGTGAAAATGAGAAGAACTAAAAACCGACCCCACTTAGATTTCCTAATTTATCCGCGCTAGCTCCACTTTGCTAGCCGAGGCTGCCTCGTGGGCCAGCAGTAAGAATAAAAAAATGTCCAGTTCTGGTCTGAGAGACTCAAATTGGCTCAAGTGGAGGAGGAAATTGTGAAAATGAGAAGAACTAATAACTAAAAGCTTTTCTATTATACAAGTATTGTAGATACAGTGTGCTTCCTATTATGATAATGGAGAAAGTAATGGAAGTAACCATAGCTTTTCAAAAATCATACACTGTAAAAAATGAAGGGCTGATTTTACTTAAAAAATTTGTGCAACATTTTTGTATCCATAATTTTATGTGGAT